>BTRK01000007.1:1039969-1070129 GCA_036245805.1 Pristionchus mayeri
GTTACGAATAGTCTCCCCCCCTCCTCCTCCCTTCACTCCCCACTGAGTACTACGAATAGTCCCCCCCCTCCTCCTCCCTTCACTCCCCTCTGAGTACTACGAATAGTCCCCCCCCCCCTCCTCCCTTCCTCCCCCTCTGAGTACTACGAATAGTCCCCCCCCCTCATCCCTTCACCCCCCTCTGAGTACTACGAATAGTCCCCTCCCTCCTCCCTTCACCCCCCTCTGAGTACTACGAATAGTCCCCCCCCCTCATCCCTTCACCCCCCTCTGAGTACTACAAATAGTCCCCCCCTCATCCCTTCCTCCCCCTCTGAGTACTACGAATAGTCCCTCCCTCCTCCCTTCACCCCCCTCTGAGTACTACGAATAGTCCCCCCCCCTCATCCCTTCACCCCCCTCTGAGTACTACGAATAGTCCCTCCCTCCTCCCTTCACCCCCCTCTGAGTACTACGAATAGTCCCCCCCCCCTCATCCCTTCACCCCCCTCTGAGTACTACAAATAGTCCCTCCCTCCTCCCTTCACCCCCCTCTGAGTACTACGAATAGTCCCCCCCCCTCATCCCTTCACCCCCCTCTAAGTACTACGAATAGTTCCCCCCTCCTCCCTTCACCCCCCCCCTCTGAGTACTACGAATAGTCCCCCCTCATCCCTTCCTCCCCCTCTGAGTACTACGAATAGTCCCTCCCTCCTTCCTTCACCCCCCTCTGAGTACTACGAATAGTCCCCCCCCTCATCCCTTCCTCCCCCTCTGAGTACTACGAATAGTCCCTCCCTCCTCCCTTCCTCCCCCTCTGAGTACTACGAATAGTCCCCCCCTCATCCCTTCCTCCCCCTCTGAGTACTACGAATAGTCCCTCCCTCCTCCCTTCACTACCCTCTGAGTACTACGAATAGTCCCCCCCCTCCTCCTCCCTTCACTCCCCTCTGAGTACTACGAATAGTCCCCCCCTCCTCCCTTCACCCCCCTCTGAGTACTACGAATAGTCCCCCCCCTCCTCCCTTCACCCCCCCCCCTCTGAGTACTACGAATAGTCCCCCCCCTCCTCCCTTTCTCCCCCTCTGAGTACTACGAATAGTCCCCTCCCTCCTCCCTTCACCCCCTCTGAGTACTACGAATAGTCCCTCCCCTCCTCCCTTCACCCCTCTGAGTACTACGAATAGTCCCTCCCTCCTCCCTTCCTCCCCTCTGAGTACTACGAATAGTCCCCCCCTCCTCCCTTCACCCCCCTCTGAGTACTACGAATAGTCCCCCCCCCCCCTCCTCCCTTCACCCCCCCCCCCCTCTGAGTACTACGAATAGTCCCTCCCTCCTTCCTTCACCCCCCTCTGAGTACTACGAATAGTCCCCCCCCCTCATCCCTTCCTCCCCCTCTGAGTACTACGAATAGTCCCTCCCTCCTCCCTTCACCCCCTCTGAGTACTACGAATAGTCCCTCCCTCCTCCCTTCCTCCCCCTCTGAGTACTACGAATAGTCCCTCCCTCCTCCCTTCACTCCCCTCTGAGTACTACGAATAGTCCCCCCCCCTCCTCCTCCCTTCACTCCCCTCTGAGTACTACGAATAGTCCCCCCCCCCCTCCTCCTCCCTTCACTCCCCTCTGAGTACTACGAATAGTCCCCCCCCCCTCCTCCCTTCCTCCCCCTCTGAGTACTACGAATAGTCCCCCCCTCATCCCTTCACCCCCCTCTGAGTACTACGAATAGTCCCTCCCTCCTCCCTTCACCCCCCTCTGAGTACTACGAATAGTCCCCCCCTCCTCCCTTCATCCCCTCTGAGTACTACGAATAGCCCCCCCCCCTCATCCCTTCCTCCCCCTCTGAGTACTACGAATAGTCCCCCCCCTCCTCCCTTCACCCCCCTCTGAGTACTACGAATAGTCCCCCCCTCCTCCCTTCATCCCCTCTGAGTACTGCGAATAGTCCCTCCCTCCTCCCTTCACCCCCCTCTGAGTACTACGAATAGTCCCCCCCTCCTCCCTTCATCCCCCTCTGAGTACTACGAATAGCCCCCCCCCCCTCATCCCTTCCTCCCCCTCTGAGTACTACGAATAGTCCCCCCCCCTCCTCCTCCCTTCACTCCCCTCTGAGTACTACGAATAGTCCCCCCCCCTCCTCCCTTCCTCCCCCTCTGAGTACTACGAATAGTCCCTCCCTCCTCCCTTCACCCCCCTCTGAGTACTACGAATAGTCCCCCCCCCCTCATCCCTTCACCCCCCTCTGAGTACTACAAATAGTCCCCCCCTCATCCCTTCCTCCCCCTCTGAGTACTACGAATAGTCCCTCCCTCCTCCCTTCACCCCCCTCTGAGTACTACGAATAGTCCCTCCCTCCTCCCTTCCTCCCCCTCTGAGTACTACGAATAGTCCCTCCCTCCTCCCTTCACCCCCCTCTGAGTACTACGAATAGTCCCCCCCCCTCATCCCTTCACCCCCCTCTGAGTACTACGAATAGCCCCCCCCCCCTCATCCCTTCATCCCCCTCTGAGTACTACGAATAGCCCCCCCCCCTCATCCCTTCCTCCCCCTCTGAGTACTACGAATAGTCCCTCCCTCCTCCCTTCCTCCCCCTCTGAGTACTACGAATAGTCCCTCCCTCCTCCCTTCACCCCCTCTGAGTACTACGAATAGTCCTCCCCCCCCTCCTCCCTTCCTCCCCCTCTGAGTACTACGAATAGTCCCTCCCTCCTCCCTTCCTCCCCCTCTGAGTACTACGAATAGTCCCCCCCCTCATCCCTTCATCCCCCTCTGAGTACTACGAATAGTCCCCCCCCTCATCCCTTCCTCCCCCTCTGAGTAGTACGAATAGTCCCTCCCTCCTCCCTTCCTCCCCCTCTGAGTAGTACGAATAGTCCCCCCCCCTCATCCCTTCCTCCCCCTCTGAGTACTACGAATAGTCCCCCCCCCTCATCCCTTCATCCCCCTCTGAGTACTACGAATAGTCCCTCCCTCCTCCCTTCCTCCCCCTCTGAGTACTACGAATAGTCCCCCTCCTCATCCCTTCCTCCCCCTCTAAGTACTACGAATAGTTCCCCCCTCCTCCCTTCACCCCCCTCTGAGTACTACGAATAGTCCCTCCCTCCTCCCTTCACCCCCCTCTGAGTACTACGAATAGTCCCCCCCCCTCATCCCTTCACCCCCCTCTAAGTACTACGAATAGTTCCCCCCTCCTCCCTTCACCCCCCTCTGAGTACTACGAATAGTCCCTCCCTCCTCCTTTCCTCCCCCTCTGAGTACTACGAATAGTCCCCCCCTCCTCCCTTCACCCCCCTCTGAGTACTACGAATAGTCCCTCCCTCCTCCCTTCACCCTCCTCTGAGTACTACGAATAGTCCCCCCCCCTCATCCCTTCCTCCCCCTCTGAGTACTACGAATAGTCCCTCCCTCCTCCCTTCACCCCCCTCTGAGTACTACGAATAGTCCCCCCCCCCTCATCCCTTCACCCCCCTCTAAGTACTACGAATAGTTCCCCCCTCCTCCCTTCACCCCCCTCTGAGTACTACGAATAGTCCCTCCCTCCTCCTTTCCTCCCCCTCTGAGTACTACGAATAGTCCCCCCCCTCCTCCCTTCACCCCCCTCTGAGTACTACGAATAGTCCCTCCCTCCTCCCTTCACCCCCCTCTGAGTACTACGAATAGTCCCCCCCCCTCATCCCTTCACCCCCCTCTGAGTACTACAAATAGTCCCCCCCTCATCCCTTCCTCCCCCTCTGAGTACTACGAATAGTCCCTCCCTCCTCCCTTCACCCCCCTCTGAGTACTACGAATAGTCCCCCCCCTCATCCCTTCACCCCCTCTGAGTACTACGAATAGTCCCTCCCTCCTCCCTTCCTCCCCCTCTGAGTACTACGAATAGTCCCTCCCTCCTCCCTTCACCCCCCTCTGAGTACTACGAATAGTCCCCCCCCTCATCCCTTCCTCCCCCTCTGAGTACTACGAATAGTCCCTCCCTCCTCCCTTCACCCCCTCTGAGTACTACGAATAGTCCCTCCCTCCTCCCTTCCTCCCCCTCTGAGTACTACGAATAGTCCCTCCCTCCTCCCTTCACTCCCCTCAGAGTACTACGAATAGTCCCCCCCCTCCTCCTCCCTTCACTCCCCTCTGAGTACTACGAATAGTCCCCCCCCCTCCTCCTCCCTTCACTCCCCTCTGAGTACTACGAATAGTCCCCCCCCTCCTCCCTTCCTCCCCCTCTGAGTACTACGAAAAGTCCCCCCCTCATCCCTTCTCCCCCCTCTGAGTACTACGAATAGTCCCTCCCTCCTCCCTTCACCCCCCTCTGAGTACTACGAATAGTCCCCCCCCCTCATCCCTTCACCCCCCTCTGAGTACTACGAATAGTCCCCCCCTCCTCCCTTCATCCCCCTCTGAGTACTACGAATAGCCCCCCCCCCTCATCCCTTCACCCCCCTCTGAGTACTACGAATAGTCCCTCCCTCCTCCCTTCACCCCCCTCTGAGTACTACGAATAGTCCCCCCCTCCTCCCTTCATCCCCTCTGAGTACTACGAATAGTCCTCCCCCCCCTCCTCCCTTCATCCCCGTCTGAGTACTACGAATAGTCCCTCCCTCCTCCCTTCACCCCTCTGAGTACTACGAATAGTCCCTCCCTCCTCCCTTCCTCCCCGTCTGAGTACTACGAATAGTCCCTCCCTCCTCCCTTCACCCGCCCCCTCTGAGTACTACGAATAGTCCCCCCTCCTCCCTTCCTCCCCCTCTGAGTACTACGAATAGTCCCCCCCTCCTCCCTTCACCCCCCTCTGAGTACTACGAATAGTCCCCCCCCCTCCTCCCTTCACCCCCCCCCCCTCTGAGTACTACGAATAGTCCCCCCCTCATCCCTTCCTCCCCCTCTGAGTACTACGAATAGTCCCTCCCTCCTTCCTTCACCCCCCTCTGAGTACTACGAATAGTCCCCCCCCCCCCTCATCCCTTCCTCCCCCTCTGAGTACTACGAATAGTCCCTCCCTCCTCCCTTCCTCCCCCTCTGAGTACTACGAATAGTCCCCCCCTCATCCCTTCCTCCCCCTCTGAGTACTACGAATAGTCCCTCCCTCCTCCCTTCACTCCTCTCTGAGTACTACGAATAGTCCCCCCCCCTCCTCCTCCCTTCACTCCCCTCTGAGTACTACGAATAGTCCCCCCCTCCTCTTCACCCCCCCCCTCTGAGTACTACGAATAGTCCCCCCCTCCTCCCTTCCTCCCCCTCTGAGTACTACGAATAGTCCCTCCCTCCTCCCTTCACCCCCTCTGAGTACTACGAATAGTCCCTCCCTCCTCCCTTCACCCCTCTGAGTACTACGAATAGTCCCTCCCTCCTCCCTTCACCCCCCCCCCTCTGAGTACTACGAATAGTCCCCCCTCCTCCCTTCCTCCCCCTCTGAGTACTACGAATAGTCCCCCCCTCCTCCCTTCACCCCCCTCTGAGTACTACGAATAGTCCCCCCCCCTCCTCCCTTCACCCCCCTCTGAGTACTACGAATAGTCCCTCCCTCCTCCCTTCACCCCCTCTGAGTACTACGAATAGTCCCTCCCTCCTCCCTTCCTCCCCCTCTGAGTACTACGAATAGTCCCTCCCTCCTCCCTTCACTCCCCTCAGAGTACTACGAATAGTCCCCCCCCTCCTCCTCCCTTCACTCCCCTCTGAGTACTACGAATAGTCCCCCCCCCCTCCTCCTCCCTTCACTCCCCTCTGAGTACTACGAATAGTCCCCCCCCCTCCTCCCTTCCTCCCCCTCTGAGTACTACGAATAGTCCCCCCCTCATCCCTTCTCCCCCCTCTGAGTACTACGAATAGTCCCTCCCTCCTCCCTTCACCCCCCTCTGAGTACTACGAATAGTCCCCCCCTCCTCCCTTCATCCCCTCTGAGTACTACGAATAGCCCCCCCCCCTCATCCCTTCCTCCCCCTCTGAGTACTACGAATAGTCCCCCCCTCCTCCCTTCACCCCCCTCTGAGTACTACGAATAGTCCCCCCCCTCATCCCTTCACCCCCCTCTGAGTACTACGAATAGTCCCCCCCTCCTCCCTTCATCCCCCTCTGAGTACTACGAATACCCCCCCCCCCTCATCCCTTCCTCCCCCTCTGAGTACTACGAATAGTCCCTCCCTCCTCCCTTCCTCCCCCTCTGAGTACTACGAATAGTCCCTCCCTCCTCCCTTCACCCCCTCTGAGTACTACGAATAGTCCTCCCCCCCCTCCTCCCTTCATCCCCCTCTGAGTACTACGAATAGCCCCCCCCCCCCCTCATCCCTTCACCCCCCTCTAAGTACTACGAATAGTTCCCCCCTCCTCCCTTCACCCCCCTCTGAGTACTACGAATAGTCCCTCCCTCCTCCCTTCACCCCCTCTGAGTACTACGAATAGTCCCCCCCCCCCTCCTCCCTTCACCCCCCCTCTGAGTACTACGAATAGACCCTCCCTCCTCCCTTCACCCCCCTCTGAGTACTACGAATAGTCCCCCCCTCATCCCTTCACCCCCCTCTGAGTTCTACGAATAGTCCCTCCCTCCTCCCTTCACCCCCCTCTGAGTACTACGAATAGTCCCCCCCTCCTCCCTTCATCCCCTCTGAGTACTACGAATAGCCCCCCCCCCTCATCCCTTCCTCCCCCTCTGAGTACTACGAATAGTCCCCCCCTCCTCCCTTCACCCCCCTCTGAGTACTACGAATAGTCCCTCCCCCCTCCTCCTCCCTTCACTCCCCTCTGAGTACTACGAATAGTCCCCCCCCCTCCTCCCTTCCTCCCCCTCTGAGTACTACGAATAGTCCCTCCCTCCTCCCTTCACCCCCTCTGAGTACTACGAATAGTCCCTCCCTCCTCCCTTCACCCCCCTCTGAGTACTACGAATAGTCCCCCCCCCTCATCCCTTCACCCCCCTCTGAGTACTACGAATAGT
The DNA here is from genome assembly GCA_036245805.1 of Pristionchus mayeri. Classification (NCBI taxonomy): domain Eukaryota; kingdom Metazoa; phylum Nematoda; class Chromadorea; order Rhabditida; family Neodiplogasteridae; genus Pristionchus; species Pristionchus mayeri. The sequence continues at coordinate 1,046,868 of BTRK01000007.1, forward strand.
CCCTCCCTCCTCCCTTCACCCCCCTCTGAGTACTACGAATAGTCCCCCCCTCCTCCCTTCATCCCCCTCTGAGTACTACGAATAGCCCCCCCCCCCTCATCCCTTCCTCCCCCTCTGAGTACTACGAATAGTCCCCCCCTCCTCCCTTCACCCCCCTCTGAGTACTACGAATAGTCCCCCCCCCCTCCTCCTCCCTTCACTCCCCTCTGAGTACTACGAATAGTCCCCCCCCCCCTCCTCCCTTCCTCCCCCTCTGAGTACTACGAATGGTCCCTCCCTCCTCCCTTCATCCCCCTCTGAGTACTACGAATAGTCCCCCCCCCCCTCATCCCTTCACCCCCCTCTGAGTACTACAAATAGTCCCCCCCTCATCCCTTCCTCCCCCTCTGAGTACTACGAATAGTCCCTCCCTCCTCCCTTCACCCCCCTCTGAGTACTACGAATAGTCCCTCCCTCCTCCCTTCACCCCCCTCTGAGTACTACGAATAGTCCCTCCCTCCTCCCTTCACTCCCCTCAGAGTACTACGAATAGTCCCCCCCCTCCTCCTCCCTTCACTCCCCTCTGAGTACTACGAATAGTCCCCCCCCCCTCCTCCTCCCTTCACTCCCCTCTGAGTACTACGAATAGTCCCCCCCCTCCTCCCTTCCTCCCCCTCTGAGTACTACGAATAGTCCCCCCCCTCATCCCTTCTCCCCCCTCTGAGTACTACGAATAGTCCCTCCCTCCTCCCTTCACCCCCCTCTGAGTACTACGAATAGTCCCCCCCTCCTCCCTTCATCCCCTCTGAGTACTACGAATAGCCCCCCCCCCCTCATCCCTTCCTCCCCCTCTGAGTACTACGAATAGTCCCCCCCTCCTCCCTTCACCCCCCTCTGAGTACTACGAATAGTCCCCCCCCTCATCCCTTCACCCCCCTCTGAGTACTACGAATAGTCCCCCCCTCCTCCCTTCATCCCCCTCTGAGTACTACGAATAGCCCCCCCCCCCCTCATCCCTTCCTCCCCCTCTGAGTACTACGAATAGTCCCTCCCTCCTCCCTTCCTCCCCCTCTGAGTACTACGAATAGTCCCTCCCTCCTCCCTTCACCCCCTCTGAGTACTACGAATAGTCCTCCCCCCCCTCCTCCCTTCATCCCCCTCTGAGTACTACGAATAGCCCCCCCCCCCCTCATCCCTTCACCCCCCTCTAAGTACTACGAATAGTTCCCCCCTCCTCCCTTCACCCCCCTCTGAGTACTACGAATAGTCCCTCCCTCCTCCCTTCACCCCCTCTGAGTACTACGAATAGTCCCCCCCCCTCCTCCCTTCACCCCCCCTCTGAGTACTACGAATAGACCCTCCCTCCTCCCTTCACCCCCCTCTGAGTACTACGAATAGTCCCCCCCTCATCCCTTCACCCCCCTCTGAGTTCTACGAATAGTCCCTCCCTCCTCCCTTCACCCCCCTCTGAGTACTACGAATAGTCCCCCCCCTCCTCCCTTCATCCCCTCTGAGTACTACGAATAGCCCCCCCCCCCCTCATCCCTTCCTCCCCCTCTGAGTACTACGAATAGTCCCCCCCTCCTCCCTTCACCCCCCTCTGAGTACTACGAATAGTCCCCCCCCCCCTCCTCCCTTCCTCCCCCTCTGAGTACTACGAATAGTCCCTCCCTCCTCCCTTCACCCCCTCTGAGTACTACGAATAGTCCCTCCCTCCTCCCTTCACCCCCCTCTGAGTACTACGAATAGTCCCCCCCCCTCATCCCTTCACCCCCCTCTGAGTACTACGAATAGTCCCTCCCTCCTCCCTTCACCCCCCTCTGAGTACTACGAATAGTCCCCCCCTCCTCCCTTCATCCCCCTCTGAGTACTACGAATAGCCCCCCCCCCTCATCCCTTCCTCCCCCTCTGAGTACTACGAATAGTCCCCCCCTCCTCCCTTCACCCCCCTCTGAGTACTACGAATAGTCCCCCCCCCCTCCTCCTCCCTTCACTCCCCTCTGAGTACTACAAATAGTCCCCCCCTCATCCCTTCCTCCCCCTCTGAGTACTACGAATAGTCCCCCCCTCCTCCCTTCACCCCCCTCTGAGTACTACGAATAGTCCCCCCCCCCTCCTCCCTTCCTCCCCCTCTGAGTACTACGAATGGTCCCTCCCTCCTCCCTTCATCCCCCTCTGAGTACTACGAATAGTCCCCCCCCCCCTCATCCCTTCACCCCCCTCTGAGTACTACAAATAGTCCCCCCCTCATCCCTTCCTCCCCCTCTGAGTACTACGAATAGTCCCTCCCTCCTCCCTTCACCCCCCTCTGAGTACTACGAATAGTCCCTCCCTCCTCCCTTCCTCCCCCTCTGAGTACTACGAATAGTCCCTCCCTCCTCCCTTCACCCCCCTCTGAGTACTACGAATAGTCCCCCCCCCTCATCCCTTCACCCCCCTCTGAGTACTACGAATAGTCCCCCCCCCCCTCCTCCCTTCATCCCCCTCTGAGTACTACGAATAGCCCCCCCCCCTCATCCCTTCCTCCCCCTCTGAGTACTACGAATAGTCCCTCCCTCCTCCCTTCCTCCCCCTCTGAGTACTACGAATAGTCCCTCCCTCCTCCCTTCACCCCCTCTGAGTACTACGAATAGTCCTCCCCCCCTCCTCCCTTCATCCCCCTCTGAGTACTACGAATAGCCCCCCCCCCCTCTCATCCCTTCACCCCCCTCTAAGTACTACGAATAGTCCCCCCCCTCCTCCCTTCACCCCCCTCTGAGTACTACGAATAGTCCCCCCCCTCCTCCCTTCACCCCCCCCCCCTCTGAGTACTACGAATAGTCCCCCCCCTCCTCCCTTCATCCCCTCTGAGTACTACGAATAGCCCCCCCCCCCTCATCCCTTCCTCCCCCTCTGAGTACTACGAATAATCCCTCCCTCCTCCCTTCACCCCCCTCTGAGTACTAAGAATAGTCCCTCCCTCCTCCCTTCATCCCCCTCTGAGTACTACGAATAGTCCCCCCTCATCCCTTCCTCCCCCTCTGAGTACTACGAATAGTCCCCCCCCCTCATCCCTTCATCCCCCTCTGAGTACTACGAATAGTCCCTCCCTCCTCCCTTCCTCCCCCTCTGAGTACTACGAATAGTCCCTCCCTCCTCCCTTCACCCCCTCTGAGTACTACGAATAGTCCCTCCCTCCTCCCTTCCTCCCCCTCTGAGTACTACGAATAGTCCCTCCCTCCTCCCTTCACCCCCCTCTGAGTACTACGAATAGTCCCCCCCCCCCTCCTCCTTCCTTCACTCCCCTCTGAGTACTACGAATAGTCCCCCCCCCTCATCCCTTCCTCCCCCTCTAAGTACTACGAATAGTCCCTCCCTCCTCCCTTCACCCCCCTCTAAGTACTACGAATAGTCCCCCCCTCCTCCCTTCACCCCTCTGAGTACTACGAATAGTCCCTCCCTCCTCCCTTCCTCCCCGTCTGAGTACTACGAATAGTCCCCCCCCCCTCATCCCTTCCTCCCCCTCTGAGTACTACGAATAGTCCCTCCCTCCTCCCTTCATCCCCCTCTGAGTACTACGAATAGCCCCCCCCCCCTCATCCCTTCCTCCCCCTCTGAGTACTACGAATAGTCCCTCCCTCCTCCCTTCCTCCCCCTCTGAGTACTACGAATAGTCCCTCCCTCCTCCCTTCACCCCTCGGAGTACTACGAATAGTCCCTCCCTCCTCCCTTCCTCCCCGTCTGAGTACTACGAATAGTCCCTCCCTCCTCCCTTCACCCCTCTGATTATACGAATAGTCCCTCCCTCCTCCCTTCCTCCCCGTCTGAGTACTACGAATAGTCCCTCCCTCCTCCCTTCCCCCCCCCCCCTCTGAGTACTACGAATAGTCCCCCCTCCTCCCTTCCTCCCCCTCTGAGTACTACGAATAGTCCCCCCCTCCTCCCTTCACCCCCCTCTGAGTACTACGAATAGTCCCCCCCCTCCTCCCTTCACCCCCCCCCTCTGAGTACTACGAATAGTCCCCCCCTCATCCCTTCCTCCCCCTCTGAGTACTACGAATAGTCCCTCCCTCCTTCCTTCACCCCCCTCTGAGTACTACGAATAGTCCCCCCCTCATCCCTTCACCCCCCTCTGAGTTCTACGAATAGTCCCTCCCTCCTCCCTTCACCCCCCTCTGAGTACTACGAATAGTCCCCCCCTCCTCCCTTCATCCCCTCTGAGTACTACGAATAGCCCCCCCCCCCCTCATCCCTTCCTCCCCCTCTGAGTACTACGAATAGTCCCCCCCTCCTCCCTTCACCCCCCTCTGAGTACTACGAATAGTCCCTCCCCCCTCCTCCTCCCTTCACTCCCCTCTGAGTACTACGAATAGTCCCCCCCCCCTCCTCCCTTCCTCCCCCTCTGAGTACTACGAATAGTCCCTCCCTCCTCCCTTCACCCCCTCTGAGTACTACGAATAGTCCCTCCCTCCTCCCTTCACCCCCCTCTGAGTACTACGAATAGTCCCCCCCCCCCTCATCCCTTCACCCCCCTCTGAGTACTACGAATAGTCCCTCCCTCCTCCCTTCACCCCCCTCTGAGTACTACGAATAGTCCCCCCCTCCTCCCTTCATCCCCCTCTGAGTACTACGAATAGCCCCCCCCCCTCATCCCTTCCTCCCCCTCTGAGTACTACGAATAGTCCCCCCCTCCTCCCTTCACCCCCCTCTGAGTACTACGAATAGTCCCCCCCCCCCTCCTCCTCCCTTCACTCCCCTCTGAGTACTACGAATAGTCCCCCCCCCCCTCCTCCCTTCCTCCCCCTCTGAGTACTACGAATAGTCCCTCCCTCCTCCCTTCACCCCCCTCTGAGTACTACGAATAGTCCCCCCCCCTCATCCCTTCACCCCCCTCTGAGTACTACAAATAGTCCCCCCCTCATCCCTTCCTCCCCCTCTGAGTACTACGAATAGTCCCTCCCTCCTCCCTTCACCCCCCTCTGAGTACTACGAATAGTCCCCCCCCTCATCCCTTCACCCCCCTCTGAGTACTACGAATAGTCCCCCCCCCCCCTCCTCCCTTCATCCCCCTCTGAGTACTACGAATAGCCCCCCCCCCCTCATCCCTTCCTCCCCCTCTGAGTACTACGAATAGTCCCTCCCTCCTCCCTTCCTCCCCCTCTGAGTACTACGAATAGTCCCTCCCTCCTCCCTTCACCCCCTCTGAGTACTACGAATAGTCCTCCCCCCCTCCTCCCTTCATCCCCCTCTGAGTACTACGAATAGCCCCCCCCCCCTCTCATCCCTTCACCCCCCTCTAAGTACTACGAATAGTCCCCCCCTCCTCCCTTCACCCCCCTCTGAGTACTACGAATAGTCCCCCCCCTCCTCCCTTCACCCCCCCCCCCTCTGAGTACTACGAATAGTCCCCCCCTCCTCCCTTCATCCCCTCTGAGTACTACGAATAGCCCCCCCCCTCATCCCTTCCTCCCCCTCTGAGTACTACGAATAATCCCTCCCTCCTCCCTTCACCCCCCTCTGAGTACTAAGAATAGTCCCTCCCTCCTCCCTTCATCCCCCTCTGAGTACTACGAATAGTCCCCCCTCATCCCTTCCTCCCCCTCTGAGTACTACGAATAGTCCCCCCCCTCATCCCTTCATCCCCCTCTGAGTACTACGAATAGTCCCTCCCTCCTCCCTTCCTCCCCCTCTGAGTACTACGAATAGTCCCTCCCTCCTCCCTTCACCCCCTCTGAGTACTACGAATAGTCCCTCCCTCCTCCCTTCCTCCCCCTCTGAGTACTACGAATAGTCCCTCCCTCCTCCCTTCACCCCCCTCTGAGTACTACGAATAGTCCCCCCCCCCCCTCCTCCTCCCTTCACTCCCCTCTGAGTACTACGAATAGTCCCCCCCCCTCATCCCTTCCTCCCCCTCTGAGTACTACGAATAGTCCCTCCCTCCTCCCTTCACCCCCCTCTAAGTACTACGAATAGTCCCCCCCTCCTCCCTTCACCCCTCTGAGTACTACGAATAGTCCCTCCCTCCTCCCTTCCTCCCCGTCTGAGTACTACGAATAGTCCCCCCCCCCTCATCCCTTCCTCCCCCTCTGAGTACTACGAATAGTCCCTCCCTCCTCCCTTCATCCCCCTCTGAGTACTACGAATAGCCCCCCCCCCCTCATCCCTTCCTCCCCCTCTGAGTACTACGAATAGTCCCTCCCTCCTCCCTTCCTCCCCCTCTGAGTACTACGAATAGTCCCTCCCTCCTCCCTTCACCCCTCGGAGTACTACGAATAGTCCCTCCCTCCTCCCTTCCTCCCCGTCTGAGTACTACGAATAGTCCCTCCCTCCTCCCTTCACCCCTCTGAGTACTACGAATAGTCCCTCCCTCCTCCCTTCCTCCCCGTCTGAGTACTACGAATAGTCCCTCCCTCCTCCCTTCACCCCCCCCCCTCTGAGTACTACGAATAGTCCCCCCTCCTCCCTTCCTCCCCCTCTGAGTACTACGAATAGTCCCCCCCTCCTCCCTTCACCCCCCTCTGAGTACTACGAATAGTCCCCCCCCTCCTCCCTTCACCCCCCCCCCCTCTGAGTACTACGAATAGTCCCCCCCTCATCCCTTCCTCTCCCTCTGAGTACTACGAATAGTCCCTCCCTCCTTCCTTCACCCCCCTCTGAGTACTACGAATAGTCCCCCCCCTCATCCCTTCCCCCCCCTCTGAGTACTACGAATAGTCCCTCCCTCCTCCCTTCCTCCCCCCTCTGAGTACTACGAATAGTCCCCCCCTCATCCCTTCCTCCCCCTCTGAGTACTACGAATAGTCCCCCCCCTCATCCCTTCATCCCCCTCTGAGTACTACGAATAGTCCCTCCCCCCTCCTCCCTTCACCCCCCCTCTGAGTACTACGAATAGACCCTCCCTCCTCCCTTCACCCCCCTCTGAGTACTACGAATAGTCCCCCCCTCATCCCTTCACCCCCCTCTGAGTTCTACGAATAGTCCCTCCCTCCTCCCTTCACCCCCCTCTGAGTACTACGAATAGTCCCCCCCTCCTCCCTTCATCCCCTCTGAGTACTACGAATAGCCCCCCCCCCCTCATCCCTTCCTCCCCCTCTGAGTACTACGAATAGTCCCCCCCCTCCTCCCTTCACCCCCCTCTGAGTACTACGAATAGTCCCTCCCCCCTCCTCCTCCCTTCACTCCCCTCTGAGTACTACGAATAGTCCCCCCCCCTCCTCCCTTCCTCCCCCTCTGAGTACTACGAATAGTCCCTCCCTCCTCCCTTCACCCCCTCTGAGTACTACGAATAGTCCCTCCCTCCTCCCTTCACCCCCCTCTGAGTACTACGAATAGTCCCCCCCCTCATCCCTTCACCCCCCTCTGAGTACTACGAATAGTCCCTCCCTCCTCCCTTCACCCCCCTCTGAGTACTACGAATAGTCCCCCCCTCCTCCCTTCATCCCCCTCTGAGTACTACGAATAGTCCCTCCCTCCTCCCTTCCTCCCCCTCTGAGTACTACGAATAGTCCCTCTCTCCTCCCTTCACCCCCTCTGAGTACTACGAATAGTCCCCCCCTCATCCCTTCCTCCCCCTCTGAGTACTACGAATAGTCCCCCCCCTCATCCCTTCATCCCCCTCTGAGTACTACGAATAGTCCCCCCCCTCATCCCTTCATCCCCCTCTGAGTACTACGAATAGTCCCTCCCTCCTCCCTTCCTCCCCCTCTGAGTACTACGAATAGTCCCTCTCTCCTCCCTTCACCCCCTCTGAGTACTACGAATAGTCCCCCCCTCATCCCTTCCTCCCCCTCTGAGTACTACGAATAGTCCCCCCCTCATCCCTTCCTCCCCCTCTGAGTACTACGAATAGTCCCCCCCCTCATCCCTTCATCCCCCTCTGAGTACTACGAATAGTCCCTCCCTCCTCCCTTCCTCCCCCTCTGAGTACTACGAATAGTCCCTCTCTCCTCCCTTCACCCCCTCTGAGTACTACGAATAGTCCCTCCCTACTCCCTTCCTCCTCCTCTGAGTACTACGAATAGTCCTCCCCCCCCTCCTCCCTTCATCCCCCTCTGAGTACTACGAATAGCCCCCCCCCCTCATCCCTTCACCCCCCTCTAAGTACTACGAATAGTTCCCCCCTCCTCCCTTCACCCCCCTCTGAGTACTACGAATAGTCCCTCCCTCCTCCCTTCACCCCCTCTGAGTACTACGAATAGTCCCCCCCCCCTCCTCCCTTCACCCCCCCTCTGAGTACTACGAATAGACCCTCCCTCCTCCCTTCACCCCCCTCTGAGTACTACGAATAGTCCCCCCCTCATCCCTTCACCCCCCTCTGAGTTCTACGAATAGTCCCTCCCTCCTCCCTTCACCCCCCTCTGAGTACTACGAATAGTCCCCCCCTCCTCCCTTCATCCCCTCTGAGTACTACGAATAGCCCCCCCCCCCCTCATCCCTTCCTCCCCCTCTGAGTACTACGAATAGTCCCCCCCTCCTCCCTTCACCCCCCTCTGAGTACTACGAATAGTCCCTCCCCCCTCCTCCTCCCTTCACTCCCCTCTGAGTACTACGAATAGTCCCCCCCCCTCCTCCCTTCCTCCCCCTCTGAGTACTACGAATAGTCCCTCCCTCCTCCCTTCACCCCCTCTGAGTACTACGAATAGTCCCTCCCTCCTCCCTTCACCCCCCTCTGAGTACTACGAATAGTCCCCCCCCTCATCCCTTCACCCCCCTCTGAGTACTACGAATAGTCCCTCCCTCCTCCCTTCACCCCCCTCTGAGTACTACGAATAGTCCCCCCCTCCTCCCTTCATCCCCCTCTGAGTACTACGAATAGCCCCCCCCCCTCATCCCTTCCTCCCCCTCTGAGTACTACGAATAGTCCCCCCCTCCTCCCTTCACCCCCCTCTGAGTACTACGAATAGTCCCCCCCCCCCTCCTCCTCCCTTCACTCCCCTCTGAGTACTACGAATAGTCCCCCCCCCCTCCTCCCTTCCTCCCCCTCTGAGTACTACGAATGGTCCCTCCCTCCTCCCTTCATCCCCCTCTGAGTACTACGAATAGTCCCCCCCCCCTCATCCCTTCACCCCCCTCTGAGTACTACAAATAGTCCCCCCCTCATCCCTTCCTCCCCCTCTGAGTACTACGAATAGTCCCTCCCTCCTCCCTTCACCCCCCTCTGAGTACTACGAATAGTCCCTCCCTCCTCCCTTCACCCCCTCTGAGTACTACGAATAGTCCCTCCCTCCTCCCTTCCTCCCCCTCTGAGTACTACGAATAGTCCCTCCCTCCTCCCTTCACTCCCCTCAGAGTACTACGAATAGTCCCCCCCTCCTCCTCCCTTCACTCCCCTCTGAGTACTACGAATAGTCCCCCCCCCCCTCCTCCTCCCTTCACTCCCCTCTGAGTACTACGAATAGTCCCCCCCCTCCTCCCTTCCTCCCCCTCTGAGTACTACGAATAGTCCCCCCCTCATCCCTTCTCCCCCCTCTGAGTACTACGAATAGTCCCTCCCTCCTCCCTTCACCCCCCTCTGAGTACTACGAATAGTCCCCCCCTCCTCCCTTCATCCCCTCTGAGTACTACGAATAGCCCCCCCCCCTCATCCCTTCCTCCCCCTCTGAGTACTACGAATAGTCCCCCCCCTCCTCCCTTCACCCCCCTCTGAGTACTACGAATAGTCCCCCCCCTCATCCCTTCACCCCCCTCTGAGTACTACGAATAGTCCCCCCCTCCTCCCTTCATCCCCCTCTGAGTACTACGAATAGCCCCCCCCCCCTCATCCCTTCCTCCCCCTCTGAATACTACGAATAGTCCCTCCCTCCTCCCTTCCTCCCCCTCTGAGTACTACGAATAGTCCCTCCCTCCTCCCTTCACCCCCTCTGAGTACTACGAATAGTCCTCCCCCCCCTCCTCCCTTCATCCCCCTCTGAGTACTACGAATAGCCCCCCCCCCCTCATCCCTTCACCCCCCTCTAAGTACTACGAATAGTTCCCCCCTCCTCCCTTCACCCCCCTCTGAGTACTACGAATAGTCCCTCCCTCCTCCCTTCACCCCCTCTGAGTACTACGAATAGTCCCCCCCCCTCCTCCCTTCACCCCCCCTCTGAGTACTACGAATAGACCCTCCCTCCTCCCTTCACCCCCCTCTGAGTACTACGAATAGTCCCCCCCTCATCCCTTCACCCCCCTCTGAGTTCTACGAATAGTCCCTCCCTCCTCCCTTCACCCCCCTCTGAGTACTACGAATAGTCCCCCCCCTCCTCCCTTCATCCCCTCTGAGTACTACGAATAGCCCCCCCCCTCATCCCTTCCTCCCCCTCTGAGTACTACGAATAGTCCCCCCCTCCTCCCTTCACCCCCCTCTGAGTACTACGAATAGTCCCTCCCCCCTCCTCCTCCCTTCACTCCCCTCTGAGTACTACGAATAGTCCCCCCCCCCCTCCTCCCTTCCTCCCCCTCTGAGTACTACGAATAGTCCCTCCCTCCTCCCTTCACCCCCTCTGAGTACTACGAATAGTCCCTCCCTCCTCCCTTCACCCCCCTCTGAGTACTACGAATAGTCCCCCCCCCTCATCCCTTCACCCCCCTCTGAGTACTACGAATAGTCCCTCCCTCCTCCCTTCACCCCCCTCTGAGTACTACGAATAGTCCCCCCCTCCTCCCTTCATCCCCCTCTGAGTACTACGAATAGCCCCCCCCTCATCCCTTCCTCCCCCTCTGAGTACTACGAATAGTCCCCCCCTCCTCCCTTCACCCCCCTCTGAGTACTACGAATAGTCCCCCCCCCCTCCTCCTCCCTTCACTCCCCTCTGAGTACTACGAATAGTCCCCCCCCCCTCCTCCCTTCCTCCCCCTCTGAGTACTACGAATGGTCCCTCCCTCCTCCCTTCATCCCCCTCTGAGTACTACGAATAGTCCCCCCCCCCTCATCCCTTCACCCCCCTCTGAGTACTACAAATAGTCCCCCCCTCATCCCTTCCTCCCCCTCTGAGTACTACGAATAGTCCCTCCCTCCTCCCTTCACCCCCCTCTGAGTACTACGAATAGTCCCTCCCTCCTCCCTTCCTCCCCCTCTGAGTACTACGAATAGTCCCTCCCTCCTCCCTTCACCCCCCTCTGAGTACTACGAATAGTCCCCCCCCTCATCCCTTCACCCCCCTCTGAGTACTACGAATAGTCCCCCCCCCCCCTCCTCCCTTCATCCCCCTCTGAGTACTACGAATAGCCCCCCCCCCCTCATCCCTTCCTCCCCCTCTGAGTACTACGAATAGTCCCTCCCTCCTCCCTTCCTCCCCCTCTGAGTACTACGAATAGTCCCTCCCTCCTCCCTTCACCCCCTCTGAGTACTACGAATAGTCCTCCCCCCCTCCTCCCTTCATCCCCCTCTGAGTACTACGAATAGCCCCCCCCCCTCTCATCCCTTCACCCCCCTCTAAGTACTACGAATAGTCCCCCCCTCCTCCCTTCACCCCCCTCTGAGTACTACGAATAGTCCCCCCCCTCCTCCCTTCACCCCCCCCCCCTCTGAGTACTACGAATAGTCCCCCCCCTCCTCCCTTCATCCCCTCTGAGTACTACGAATAGCCCCCCCCCCCCTCATCCCTTCCTCCCCCTCTGAGTACTACGAATAATCCCTCCCTCCTCCCTTCACCCCCCTCTGAGTACTAAGAATAGTCCCTCCCTCCTCCCTTCATCCCCCTCTGAGTACTACGAATAGTCCCCCCTCATCCCTTCCTCCCCCTCTGAGTACTACGAATAGTCCCCCCCCCTCATCCCTTCATCCCCCTCTGAGTACTACGAATAGTCCCTCCCTCCTCCCTTCCTCCCCCTCTGAGTACTACGAATAGTCCCTCCCTCCTCCCTTCACCCCCTCTGAGTACTACGAATAGTCCCTCCCTCCTCCCTTCCTCCCCCTCTGAGTACTACGAATAGTCCCTCCCTCCTCCCTTCACCCCCCTCTGAGTACTACGAATAGTCCCCCCCCCCCCCTCCTCCTCCCTTCACTCCCCTCTGAGTACTACGAATAGTCCCCCCCCCCTCATCCCTTCCTCCCCCTCTAAGTACTACGAATAGTCCCTCCCTCCTCCCTTCACCCCCCTCTAAGTACTACGAATAGTCCCCCCCTCCTCCCTTCACCCCTCTGAGTACTACGAATAGTCCCTCCCTCCTCCCTTCCTCCCCGTCTGAGTACTACGAATAGTCCCCCCCCCCTCATCCCTTCCTCCCCCTCTGAGTACTACGAATAGTCCCTCCCTCCTCCCTTCATCCCCCTCTGAGTACTACGAATAGCCCCCCCCCCCTCATCCCTTCCTCCCCCTCTGAGTACTACGAATAGTCCCTCCCTCCTCCCTTCCTCCCCCTCTGAGTACTACGAATAGTCCCTCCCTCCTCCCTTCACCCCTCGGAGTACTACGAATAGTCCCTCCCTCCTCCCTTCCTCCCCGTCTGAGTACTACGAATAGTCCCTCCCTCCTCCCTTCACCCCTCTGATTATACGAATAGTCCCTCCCTCCTCCCTTCCTCCCCGTCTGAGTACTACGAATAGTCCCTCCCTCCTCCCTTCACCCCCCCCCCCTCTGAGTACTACGAATAGTCCCCCCTCCTCCCTTCCTCCCCCTCTGAGTACTACGAATAGTCCCCCCCTCCTCCCTTCACCCCCCTCTGAGTACTACGAATAGTCCCCCCCCTCCTCCCTTCACCCCCCCCCTCTGAGTACTACGAATAGTCCCCCCCCTCATCCCTTCCTCCCCCTCTGAGTACTACGAATAGTCCCTCCCCCCTCCTCCTCCCTTCACTCCCCTCTGAGTACTACGAATAGTCCCCCCCCCCTCCTCCCTTCCTCCCCCTCTGAGTACTACGAATAGTCCCTCCCTCCTCCCTTCACCCCCTCTGAGTACTACGAATAGTCCCTCCCTCCTCCCTTCACCCCCCTCTGAGTACTACGAATAGTCCCCCCCCCCTCATCCCTTCACCCCCCTCTGAGTACTACGAATAGTCCCTCCCTCCTTCCTTCACCCCCCTCTGAGTACTACGAATAGTCCCCCCCTCATCCCTTCACCCCCCTCTGAGTTCTACGAATAGTCCCTCCCTCCTCCCTTCACCCCCCTCTGAGTACTACGAATAGTCCCCCCCTCCTCCCTTCATCCCCTCTGAGTACTACGAATAGCCCCCCCCCCCCTCATCCCTTCCTCCCCCTCTGAGTACTACGAATAGTCCCCCCCTCCTCCCTTCACCCCCCTCTGAGTACTACGAATAGTCCCTCCCCCCTCCTCCTCCCTTCACTCCCCTCTGAGTACTACGAATAGTCCCCCCCCCCTCCTCCCTTCCTCCCCCTCTGAGTACTACGAATAGTCCCTCCCTCCTCCCTTCACCCCCTCTGAGTACTACGAATAGTCCCTCCCTCCTCCCTTCACCCCCCTCTGAGTACTACGAATAGTCCCCCCCCCCTCATCCCTTCACCCCCCTCTGAGTACTACGAATAGTCCCTCCCTCCTCCCTTCACCCCCCTCTGAGTACTACGAATAGTCCCTCCCTCCTCCCTTCCCCCCCCCCCTCTGAGTACTACGAATAGTCCCCCCCCCCCTCATCCCTTCCTCCCCCTCTGAGTACTACGAATAATCCCTCCCTCCTCCCTTCACCCCCCTCTGAGTACTACGAATAGTCCCCCCCTCCTCCCTTCATCCCCTCTGAGTACTACGAATAGCCCCCCCCCCCTCATCCCTTCCTCCCCCTCTGAGTACTACGAATAATCCCTCCCTCCTCCCTTCACCCCCCTCTGAGTACTAAGAATAGTCCCTCCCTCCTCCCTTCATCCCCCTCTGAGTACTACGAATAGTCCCCCCTCCTCCCTTCCTCCCCCTCTGAGTACTACGAATAGTCCCCCCCCTCCTCCCTTCACCCCCCTCTGAGTACTACGAATAGTCCCCCCCCTCCTCCCTTCACCCCCCCCCTCTGAGTACTACGAATAGTCCCCCCCTCATCCCTTCCTCCCCCTCTGAGTACTACGAATAGTCCCTCCCCCCTCCTCCTCCCTTCACTCCCCTCTGAGTACTACGAATAGTCCCCCCCCCCCTCCTCCCTTCCTCCCCCTCTGAGTACTACGAATAGTCCCTCCCTCCTCCCTTCACCCCCTCTGAGTACTACGAATAGTCCCTCCCTCCTCCCTTCACCCCCCTCTGAGTACTACGAATAGTCCCCCCCCCCCCCCTCATCCCTTCACCCCCCTCTGAGTACTACGAATAGTCCCTCCCTCCTTCCTTCACCCCCCTCTGAGTACTACGAATAGTCCCCCCCTCATCCCTTCACCCCCCTCTGAGTTCTACGAATAGTCCCTCCCTCCTCCCTTCACCCCCCTCTGAGTACTACGAATAGTCCCCCCCTCCTCCCTTCATCCCCTCTGAGTACTACGAATAGCCCCCCCCCCCTCATCCCTTCCTCCCCCTCTGAGTACTACGAATAGTCCCCCCCTCCTCCCTTCACCCCCCTCTGAGTACTACGAATAGTCCCTCCCCCCTCCTCCTCCCTTCACTCCCCTCTGAGTACTACGAATAGTCCCCCCCCCCCTCCTCCCTTCCTCCCCCTCTGAGTACTACGAATAGTCCCTCCCTCCTCCCTTCACCCCCTCTGAGTACTACGAATAGTCCCCTCCCTCCTCCCTTCACCCCCCTCTGAGTACTACGAATAGTCCCCCCCCCCTCATCCCTTCACCCCCCTCTGAGTACTACGAATAGTCCCTCCCTCCTCCCTTCACCCCCCTCTGAGTACTACGAATAGTCCCTCCCTCCTCCCTTCCCCCCCCCTCTGAGTACTACGAATAGTCCCCCCCCCCCTCATCCCTTCCTCCCCCTCTGAGTACTACGAATAATCCCTCCCTCCTCCCTTCACCCCCCTCTGAGTACTACGAATAGTCCCCCCCTCCTCCCTTCATCCCCTCTGAGTACTACGAATAGCCCCCCCCCCTCATCCCTTCCTCCCCCTCTGAGTACTACGAATAATCCCTCCCTCCTCCCTTCACCCCCCTCTGAGTACTAAGAATAGTCCCTCCCTCCTCCCTTCATCCCCCTCTGAGTACTACGAATAGTCCCCCCTCATCCCTTCCTCCCCCTCTGAGTACTACGAATAGTCCCCCCCCTCATCCCTTCATCCCCCTCTGAGTACTACGAATAGTCCCTCCCTCCTCCCTTCCTCCCCCTCTGAGTACTACGAATAGTCCCTCCCTCCTCCCTTCACCCCCTCTGAGTACTACGAATAGTCCCTCCCTCCTCCCTTCCTCCCCCTCTGAGTACTACGAATAGTCCCTCCCTCCTCCCTTCACCCCCCTCTGAGTACTACGAATAGTCCCCCCCCCCCTCCTCCTCCCTTCACTCCCCTCTGAGTACTACGAATAGTCCCCCCCCCTCATCCCTTCCTCCCCCTCTGAGTACTACGAATAGTCCCTCCCTCCTCCCTTCACCCCCCTCTAAGTACTACGAATAGTCCCCCCCTCCTCCCTTCACCCCTCTGAGTACTACGAATAGTCCCTCCCTCCTCCCTTCCTCCCCGTCTGAGTACTACGAATAGTCCCCCCCCCTCATCCCTTCCTCCCCCTCTGAGTACTACGAATAGTCCCTCCCTCCTCCCTTCATCCCCCTCTGAGTACTACGAATAGCCCCCCCCCCTCATCCCTTCCTCCCCCTCTGAGTACTACGAATAGTCCCTCCCTCCTCCCTTCCTCCCCCTCTGAGTACTACGAATAGTCCCTCCCTCCTCCCTTCACCCCTCGGAGTACTACGAATAGTCCCTCCCTCCTCCCTTCCTCCCCGTCTGAGTACTACGAATAGTCCCTCCCTCCTCCCTTCACCCCTCTGAGTACTACGAATAGTCCCTCCCTCCTCCCTTCCTCCCCGTCTGAGTACTACGAATAGTCCCTCCCTCCTCCCTTCACCCCCCCCCCTCTGAGTACTACGAATAGTCCCCCTCCTCCCTTCCTCCCCCTCTGAGTACTACGAATAGTCCCCCCTCCTCCCTTCACCCCCTCTGAGTACTACGAATAGTCCCCCCCCTCCTCCCTTCACCCCCCCCCCCCCTCTGAGTACTACGAATAGTCCCCCCCTCATCCCTTCCTCTCCCTCTGAGTACTACGAATAGTCCCTCCCTCCTTCCTTCACCCCCCTCTGAGTACTACGAATAGTCCCCCCCCTCATCCCTTCCCCCCCCCTCTGAGTACTACGAATAGTCCCTCCCTCCTCCCTTCCTCCCCCTCTGAGTACTACGAATAGTCCCCCCCTCATCCCTTCCTCCCCCTCTGAGTACTACGAATAGTCCCCCCCCTCATCCCTTCATCCCCCTCTGAGTACTACGAATAGTCCCTCCCTCCTCCCTTCCTCCCCCTCTGAGTACTACGAATAGTCCCTCTCTCCTCCCTTCACCCCCCTCTGAGTACTACGAATAGTCCCTCCCTACTCCCTTCCTCCTCCTCTGAGTACTACGAATAGTCCCTCCCTCCTCCCTTCATCCCCCTCTGAGTACTACGAATAGCCCCCCCCCCCTCATCCCTTCCTCCCCCTCTGAGTACTACGAATAGTCCCCCCCCTCCTCCTTCACCCCCCTCTGAGTACTACGAATAGTCCCCCCCTCCTCCCTTCATCCCCCTCTGAGTACTACGAATAGCCCCCCCCCCTCATCCCTTCCTCCCCCTCTGAGTACTACGAATAGTCCCCCCCTCCTCCCTTCACCCCCCTCTGAGTACTACGAATAGTCCCCCCCCCTCCTCCTCCCTTCACTCCCCTCTGAGTACTACGAATAGTCCCCCCCCCCCCTCCCTCCCTTCCTCCCCCTCTGAGTACTACGAATAGTCCCCTCCCTCCTCCCTTCACCCCCCTCTGAGTACTACGAATAGTCCCCCCCCCTCATCCCTTCACCCCCCTCTGAGTACTACAAATAGTCCCCCCCTCATCCCTTCCTCCCCCTCTGAGTACTACGAATAGTCCCTCCCTCCTCCCTTCACCCCCCTCTGAGTACTACGAATAGTCCCTCCCTCCTCCCTTCCTCCCCCTCTGAGTACTACGAATAGTCCCTCCCTCCTCCCTTCACCCCCCTCTGAGTACTACGAATAGTCCCCCCCCTCATCCCTTCACCCCCCTCTGAGTACTACGAATAGTCCCCCCCCTCCTCCCTTCATCCCCCTCTGAGTACTACGAATAGCCCCCCCCCTCATCCCTTCCTCCCCCTCTGAGTACTACGAATAGTCCCTCCCTCCTCCCTTCCTCCCCCTCTGAGTACTACGAATAGTCCCTCCCTCCTCCCTTCACCCCCTCTGAGTACTACGAATAGTCCTCCCCCCCCTCCTCCCTTCATCCCCCTCTGAGTACTACGAATAGCCCCCCCCCCTCTCATCCCTTCACCCCCCTCTAAGTACTACGAATAGTCCCCCCCTCCTCCCTTCACCCCCCTCTGAGTACTACGAATAGTCCCTCCCTCCTCCCTTCACCCCCCTCTGAGTACTACGAATAGTCCCCCCCCCCTCATCCCTTCACTCCCCTCTGAGTACTACGAATAGTCCCCCCCCCCTCCTCCCTTCCTCCCCCTCTGAGTACTACGAATAGTCCCTCCCTCCTCCCTTCACCCCCCTCTGAGTACTACGAATAGTCCCCCCCCCATCCCTTCACCCCCCTCTGAGTACTACGAATAGTCCCCCCCTCCTCCCTTCATCCCCCCTCTGAGTACTACGAATAGTTCCTCCCTCCTCCCTTCCTCCTCCTCTGAGTACTACGAATAGTCCCTCCCTCCTCCCTTCACCCCCTCTGAGTACTACGAATAGTCCCCCCCCCTCCTCCTCCTTCACCCCCCTCTAAGTACTACGAATAGTCCCTCCCTCCTCCCTTCACCCCCCTCTGAGTACTACGAATAGTCCCCCCCCCTCCTCCTCCCTTCACCCCCCTCTAAGTACTACGAATAGTCCCCCCCCTCCTCCCTTCACCCCCCTCTGAGTACTACGAATAGTCCCCTCCCTCCTCCCTTCACCCCCCTCTGAGTACTACGAATAGTCCCCCCCCTCATCCCTTCACCCCCCTCTGAGTACTACGAATAGTCCCTCCCTCCTCCCTTCACCCCCCTCTGAGTACTACGAATAGTCCCCCCCCCTCCTCCCTTCATCCCCCTCTGAGTACTACGAATAGTCCCCCCCCCTCCTCTCCTTCACTCCCCTCTGAGTACTACGAATAGTCCCCCCCCCTCCTCCCTTCCTCCCCCTCTGAGTACTACGAATAGTCCCCCCCCCTCCTCCTTTCATCCCCCCTCTGAGTACTACGAATAGTCCCTCCCTCCTCCCTTCACCCCCCCTCTGAGTACTACGAATAGTCCCTCCCTCCTCCCTTCATCCCCCTCTGAGTACTACGAATAGTCCCCCCCTCATCCCTTCCTCCCCCTCTGAGTACTACGAATAGTCCCCCCCCCCTCATCCCTTCATCCCCCTCTGAGTACTACGAATAGTCCCTCCCTCCTCCCTTCACCCCCCTCTGAGTACTACGAATAGTCCCTCCCTCCTCCCTTCATCCCCCTCTGAGTACTACGAATAGTCCCCCCCTCCTCCCTTCCTCCCCCTCTGAGTACTACGAATAGTCCCTCCCTCCTCCCTTCACCCCCTCTGAGTACTACGAATAGTCCCTCCCTCCTCCTCCTTCCTCCCCCTCTGAGTACTACGAATAGTCCCTCCCTCCTCCCTTCACCCCCCTCTGAGTACTACGAATAGTCCCCCCCCTCCTCCTCCCTTCACTCCCCTCTGAGTACTACGAATAGTCCCCCCCCCCTCATCCCTTCCTCCCCCTCTGAGTACTACGAATAGTCCCTCCCTCCTCCCTTCACCCCCCTCTAAGTACTACGAATAGTCCCCCCCCCTCCTCCCTTCACCCCCCTCTGAGTACTACGAATAGTCCCTCCCTCCTCCCTTCACCCCCCTCTGAGTACTACGAATAGTCCCTCCCTCCTCCCTTCACCCCTCTGAGTACTACGAATAGTCCCTCCCTCCTCCCTTCCTCCCCGTCTGAGTACTACGAATAGTCCCCCCCCTCATCCCTTCCTCCCCCTCTGAGTACTACGAATAGTCCCTCCCTCCTCCCTTCATCCCCCTCTGAGTACTACGAATAGCCCCCCCCCCCTCATCCCTTCCTCCCCCTCTGAGTACTACGAATAGTCCCTCCCTCCTCCCTTCCTCCCCCTCTGAGTACTACGAATAGTCCCTCCCTCCTCCCTTCACCCCTCGGAGTACTACGAATAGTCCCTCCCTCCTCCCTTCCTCCCCGTCTGAGTACTACGAATAGTCCCTCCCTCCTCCCTTCACCCCTCTGAGTACTACGAATAGTCCTCCCTCCTCCCTTCCTCCCCGTCTGAGTACTACGAATAGTCCCTCCCTCCTCCCTTCACCCCCCCCTCTGAGTACTACGAATAGTCCCCCCTCCTCCCTTCCTCCCCCTCTGAGTACTACGAATAGTCCCCCCCTCCTCCCTTCACCCCCCCTCTGAGTACTACGAATAGTCCCCCCCCCCCTCCTCCCTTCACCCCCCCCCCTCTGAGTACTACGAATAGTCCCCCCCCTCATCCCTTCCTCCCCCTCTGAGTACTACGAATAGTCCCTCCCTCCTTCCTTCACCCCCCTCTGAGTACTACGAATAGTCCCCCCCCCTCATCCCTTCCTCCCCCTCTGAGTACTACGAATAGTCCCTCCCTCCTCCCTTCCTCCCCCTCTGAGTACTACGAATAGTCCCCCCCCTCATCCCTTCCTCCCCCTCTGAGTACTACGAATAGTCCCCCCCCTCATCCCTTCATCCCCCTCTGAGTACTACGAATAGTCCCTCCCTCCTCCCTTCCTCCCCCTCTGAGTACTACGAATAGTCCCTCCCTCCTCCCTTCACCCCCTCTGAGTACTACGAATAGTCCCTCCCTCCTCCCTTCCTCCTCCTCTGAGTACTACGAATAGTCCCTCCCTCCTCCCTTCACCCCCCTCTGAGTACTACGAATAGTCCCCCCCCCCTCCTCCCCCCTTCACTCCCATCTGAGTACTACGAATAGTCCCCCCCCCCCCTCATCCCTTCCTCCCCCTCTGAGTACTACGAATAGTCCCTCGCTCCTCCCTTCACCCCCCTCTAAGTACTACGAATAGTCCCCCCCTCCTCCCTTCACCCCCCTCTGAGTACTACGAATAGTCCCTCCCTCCTCCCTTCATCCCCCTCTGAGTACTACGAATAGTCCCCCCCTCATCCCTTCCTCCCCCTCTGAGTACTACGAATAGTCCCCCCCCCCTCATCTCTTCCTCCCCCTCTGAGTACTACGAATAGTCTCCCCCCCTCATCCCTTCATCCCCCTCTGAGTACTACGAATAGTCCCCCCTCATCCCTTCCTCCCCCTCTGAGTACTACGAATAGTCCCTCCCTCCTCCCTTCCTCCCCCTCTGAGTACTACGAATAGTCCCTCCCTCCTCCCTTCCTCCCCCTCTGAGTACTACGAATAGTCCCTCCCTCCTCCCTTCACCCCTCGGAGTACTACGAATAGTCCCTCCCTCCTCCCTTCCTCCCCGTCTGAGTACTACGAATAGTCCCTCCCTCCTCCCTTCACCCCTCTGAGTACTACGAATAGTCCCTCCCTCCTCCCTTCCTCCCCGTCTGAGTACTACGAATAGTCCCTCCCTCCTCCCTTCACCCCCCCTCTGAGTACTACGAATAGTCCCCCCTCCTCCCTTCCTCCCCCTCTGAGTACTACGAATAGTCCCCCCCCTCCTCCCTTCACCCCCTCTGAGTACTACGAATAGTCCCCCCCCTCCTCCCTTCACCCCCCCCCCCCTCTGAGTACTACGAATAGTCCCCCCCTCATCCCTTCCTCCCCCTCTGAGTACTACGAATAGTCCCTCCCTCCTTCCTTCACCCCCCTCTGAGTACTACGAATAGTCCCCCCCCCTCATCCCTTCCTCCCCCTCTGAGTACTACGAATAGTCCCTCCCTCCTCCCTTCCTCCCCCTCTGAGTACTACGAATAGTCCCCCCTCATCCCTTCCTCCCCCTCTGAGTACTACGAATAGTCCCCCCCCCTCATCCCTTCCTCCCCCTCTGAGTACTACGAATAGTCCCTCCCTCCTCCCTTCCTCCCCCTCTGAGTACTACGAATAGTCCCCCCCCCCCTCATCCCTTCATCCCCCTCTGGTACTACGAATAGTCCCCCCTCATCCCTTCCTCCTCCTCTGAGTACTACGAATAGTCCCCCCCCCCTCATCCCTTCCTCCCCCTCTGAGTACTACGAATAGTCCCTCCCTCCTCCCTTCCTCCCCCTCTGAGTACTACGAATAGTCCCCCCCCCCTCATCCCTTCCTCCCCCTCTGAGTACTACGAATAGCCCCCCCCCCTCATCCCTTCATCCCCCTCTGGTACTACGAATAGTCCCCCCTCATCCCTTCCTCCCCCTCTGAGTACTACGAATAGTCCCCCCCCCTCATCCCTTCCTCCCCCTCTGAGTACTACGAATAGTCCCTCCCTCCTCCCTTCCTCCCCCTCTGAGTACTACGAATAGTCCCTCCCTCCTCCCTTCCTCCCCCTCTGAGTACTACGAATAGTCCCCCCCCCCCTCTCATCCCTTCATCCCCCTCTGAGTACTACGAATAGTCCCCCCCTCATCCCTTCACCCCCCTCTGAGTACTACGAATAGTCCCCCCCCTCCTCCCTTCATCCCCCTCTGAGTACTACGAATAGTCCCCCCCCCCTCATCCCTTCATCCCCCTCTGAGTACTACGAATAGTCCCCCCCCCCCCTCAATCCCTCTTCCTCCCCCCTCTGAGTACTACGAATAGTCCCCCCCCTCATCCCTTCCTCCCCCTCTGAGTACTACGAATAGTCCCCCCCCCTCATCCCTTCCTCCCCCTCTGAGTACTACGAATAGTCCCTCCCCTCCTCCCTTCACCCCCCTCTGAGTACTACGAATAGTCCCTCCCTCCTCCCTTCCTCCCCCTCTGAGTACTACGAATAGTCCCCCCCCCCCCTCATCCCTTCATCCCCCTCTGAGTACTACGAATAGTCCCCCCCCTCATCCCTTCCTCCCCCTCTGAGTACTACGAATAGTCCCCCCCCCTCATCCCTTCATCCCCCTCTGAGTACTACGAATAGTCCCCCCCCTCATCCCTTCCTCCCCCTCTGAGTACTACGAATAGTCCCCCCCCCCTCATCTCTTCCTCCCCCTCTGAGTACTACGAATAGTCTCCCCCCCTCATCCCTTCATCCCCCTCTGAGTACTACGAATAGTCCCCCCCTCATCCCTTCCTCCCCCTCTGAGTACTACGAATAGTCCCTCCCTCCTCCCTTCCTCCCCCTCTGAGTACTACGAATAGTCCCTCCCTCCTCCCTTCCTCCCCCTCTGAGTACTACGAATAGTCCCTCCCTCCTCCCTTCCTCCCCCTCTGAGTACTACGAATAGTCCCCCCCCCTCATCCCTTCCTCCCCCTCTGAGTACTACGAATAGTCCCCCCCCCCATCCCTTCCTCCCCCTCTGAGTACTACTAATAGTCCCCCCCTCATCCCTTCATTCCCCTCTGAGTACTACGAATAGTCCCCCGCTCATCCCTTCCTCCCCCCTCTGAGTACTACGAATGGTCCCCCCCCCCCTCATCCCTTCCTCCCCCTCTGAGTACTACGAATAGTCCCTCCCTCCTCCCTTCACCCCCCTCTGAGTACTACGAATAGTCCCCCCCCTCATCCCCTTCCTCCCCCTCTGAGTACTACGAATAGTCCCCCCCCCCTCATCCCTTCCTCCCCCTCTGAGTAGTACGAATAGTCCCTCCCTCCTCCCTTCCTCCCCCTCTGAGTACTACGAATAGTCCCCCCCCTCATCCCTTCCTCCCCCTCTGAGTACTACAAAAAGTCCCTCCCTCCTCCCTTCCCCCCCCCTCTGAGTACTACGAATAGTCCCCCCCCTCATCCCTTCCTCCCCCTCTGAGTACTACGAATAGTCCCCCCCCCTCATCCCTTCATCCCCCTCTGAGTACTACGAATAGTCCCCCCCCTCATCCCTTCCTCCCCCTCTGAGTACTACGAATAGTCCCTCCCTCCTCCCTTCCCCCCCCCTCTGAGTACTACGAATAGTCCCCCCCCCCTCATCCCTTCCTCCCCCTCTGAGTACTACGAATAGTCCCCCTCCCTCCTCCCTTCCTCCCCCTCTGAGTACTACGAATAGTCCCCCCCCCTCATCCCTTCATCCCCCTCTGAGTACTACGAATAGTCCCCCCCTCATCCCTTCCTCCCCCTCTGAGTACTACGAATAGTCCCCCCCCCCTCATCCCTTCCTCCCCCTCTGAGTACTACGAATAGTCCAC
>BTRK01000007.1:1070629-1107781 GCA_036245805.1 Pristionchus mayeri
GTCTTCTCATCCGAGTAGAGAGTCGTGAGATGTTCGCCGTGTGGGATCCTCCCTAGGAGCTTCTTGCATCTATTGAGCCTCTTCTCCATGTGAATGCCAGTCAGACCATGGCCCTTACTCATCTTGTAAGGGTGGGACGTGAGACCAGAGTGAACTATCTTGCGCACCGAATGCTCGTCGATTCCGAGATCACGGGCCATCTTTCTCATAGATCGGATGACATCACGTGCAACTCGCATCTGCACGATTTTCTTGTTCTTTCGAGTGACAGCAGTGTGAGGTCTGCCCACTCTAGTGTGGTCCTTAGTCGTGCCCAGCGCCTCGAAGCGGCAGATGGTATTGTGAACGGTCTGACGGGAAACTCGGAGTTTCTTCGAAATTCCAGCTGGGGACTCGCCGAGGGTCCAAAGGTCAATAATGGATTTCCGGTACTGGTGGGGTCGAGTCATTACTAGGGGATACTATTTGAAGTGCGCAATGAACACCTCGAGTGGTATACTAAAAAGTATCATAACATGCATTAACAGGTTGATAGGACTGATGAAATATTCGAGTTCAAACTTTGTCAAAGTACTTTCTCCGCACCCTGTAGGCAGGGAGAGCGTAGTGCATTCTCTCTCTCTCTCTCTCCTCCTCCCTCTTTTGCACCTGTTTCTGCCCCGGCGCGTGTGGCTTGGCATACAAAAGAGCGCGCTTGCATCCCTCCCTCGTCTAACCTTCCGGGGGTGAGGCGCATCCGGGAAAAGGCGAAGCCCTGCCCAAATTTGTGGCGATTTGATTGGAGAGGCGTCGGAATTGGCTCCGCCCCCTTTCTTCCTCGCCTCGCTTTCCTGCCGCTCTCCAATGACACCTATTCACATACTTTATGAGCTCCAGTGCGATTCTGAGATAAGATATCGGCAAACGTCCAAAAGCATGATCTTATTTGGATCCCAGCTGGCAGTTTGAGCATAGTTAGGGTGGCATAGGCACATTTCGGTTATATCCCTTGTGGTCCCTATGTATAGCACCCCTCTGTGAGGTGCTTAAATTACGCGAGGAAGGTGCTCGGGGTAGAATTTGATGATGAACAAGCCTATCCAATTCATATATCATCAATTATTAAAATATTTTTTTAAATCAACTTTCATTGATCAATGATGAACACCATTATCTTTTGAAGGGATTCACTGTAATTAGTGAACGGAAATCGATATCCAACGACATCCTGGATAGTATCGTCCTCGTAAGCTGCCCGCATCATGATCACACTCTCATTGTTGGTAACACAGCAATAAGATGCAGAGGAGTCAATTCGAATCTCAAGGTTGGCACAATTTTGGATGAAATCACCCATGATTTTTAGGATGAATTTACAGAGATGGAACTGAAGATGCTGGCAGAATTCGGACAAGAAGAAAACGAAAGGGTGGAAGCAGAGAAGACATTAGACGAACTGAGAGAGGAAAGAGCGAGGACTCCACTCGCTAAACTGCAGAAGTTCATCGATAATATCCTCAAGCATTTGGAACTGTTAGAAGATCTGCTCGTTGCATTCGCTGTCTTTATCGTAATTGTCATTGTATTTTTTTTTCGATTTTTTATTTCAATTTTCGGAAGAGCAGCCAAATTGCACAAAATAGAGATTCTGAATCCTCTCATCACGGCGAATAAAACCATGAAACTCGCCAAGCACTCTTTGGACTTAAGTTTATTTTATTCAAGTTTATTTTAATAATTCATTAAAAATTAATTGGATAGGTTTGTTCAGCATCAAATTCTACCCCGTGTTGAGAAAGGAGAAGTGGCTCAGGATCTTTCGTTCGCCTGCTATCCTATGATAGACTCCCTCCCGTCTATTCATATTTCTCACTGTCTGTACTCTCTCGATTTCCCTTGATCTCTCAACCTTTGTTTCTTCTTACCACTCTCCATGACTATATTTGTGAACAGCCCTTCCATAGAGAGACAGTCACGCTCATTCCCTCCTTCGTTCATTCTTCTTTTTTTCCCGTACCTCTCAGTAGTCCAATTCATGGTGTTCATGCATTTTTTTGAACTGATCATATTGAACTGACCTTTCTTCCTCTCTCCCTCTCTCACCTCCTTCTCAACCCATTCATCACCCCTTCAAAGGCAATAATAGGGTTAGCGTCCCTCTCTTACTCTTTTTGAATCTTTGTTCCACAGTGACGCGTCCTATTGAAGAAAATAACTTCATTCTACCATAAGACGCAAATTCACGTTGACTGATTGCTACTCCACGATAGTTTCTCTCATTGGCCTAATAGGAACTGCACTCTTATCTTATCGCATGTTACTGTATTCTAATCCACAAGTCCAATTGTCGCCATTCGCTTATTCCGTACAATTCTTTCCCTAAACTCCACTCCACTGTTCCACAAATTTATTTGATTTTCTTTGTGTATCGATTAGCAAAACTTATGAAAATTATACTACTTGTAGATCTCTACACGACCTCACTTGATGTTTCCCTTCATGAAATTATAGAGACCGATAAGTTCAAGAAGAATGCGCAATCTGGCTCTCTCCTTTCCTCTCTCCTCATCTTAACCCATCCATCTGGCCAACAAATGACATCGTAAACATAGTGAGGGCAAGATTCCCTGTCTCAGTCCTTCTCTTCCTCACAATAATTCGGCCTATTGCTGAATTATCTACATTTTTTCGAGCATCGATTATGTTCCATACGCGAGATTGATGCCCCGACCTCTTCGCAGTCTAATAGGAATCGCGTCCTTATCTTATCACCTATCTTTGCCTCAACATGTGCAATCAGTTTGGCCTGGTCTCACGCTCTGTATTGCAATTAGTTACGTAGACCTCTCTGTTATACGCAAGTAGTTTTTCACGTTCCGTTTATTCATTATTAATTAACAAATCTGGTAAAACTACAAATGTGACCAATTACAGATCTCTACATGACCTCGCTTGATTATTTCTGAAAATGTTTAAATAATTACCATTTCCGAATCGATAAACTCATTGGCGCTTGTGTCAACATGATCAGGTATGCAAGTGAGTAATTGCTAATAGTGATTTAGCCATTTCTACAAAAACATAAGCTTCGAAAAGCTATTCCGTGCAATCGCAAACAACTCAAAGTTAATTAATGAACTGTGCACAGACCATATATTTTAATTTCCTTATATCTCTAATCGAAATTAATGTACATATGATTGAGATCAGTTTATTGAGGCCGTTGTGTTTGCTGTTCAGTGCTACGCATATATCCCAGCATACAAGATTTTCAATGGGAATGGGACAAATCAATGATGTGAGCGAGTAGGAATTCGTAATGCTAGGAAAAGAAGAAATATTTAGTGTCAACAAGAAGCATCGCATTACAGACCCACGAGACGATACTTATGAACATTTAGGTGGTAAGCTGAATTCGGTTAAGTTATGTTTTGCAAATTATGTATTACAGATGATTTGTTATATATCAGAAAATGCTCTCAACCAAATCTACTGCTTCCCTGATTCGACATCTCAAAAGACTGCCCATTAGGGTTGGCAGAATGAATCTCTACGTGCCAATCATCAAGTGAAATACAGAGGGGGACGAATATTTCCAAGGGAACAAGCTCATACAAATATTATCTTGATACTGAAACATAGTTGACAGAACCCATTTGACGCAAAATCCATTCGAAAAGTTAGTTTCACCAACGGCTGAAACATAACCCAGAACTTTTTAAACGAAGCGCAAAAATATTTTTAAAAATATATTAAGATCCGAAATCATTTGTTGAAAATGTTCGGACAGAACGCGCTCGAAAAACAATTCTTTCCTTCGATATACGAGTTTTTAAAGTGCTTTTTGAGCAAAGATTCAAATGAATCTCGATTCAAACGAATCGATTCAATTGAATTTTTTGATCGGGAGATTCAATTAGGAACGATTCGAGATTCAATGAAAGATTCATTTTGCCAACCCTACTGCCCATGTAGATCTGCAAATATTGTTCGCTAACCGCTCTCATATTTTGTAAAAACATGTACTGAAGCATCTGATTTGAATAAAGAATTTTGCTCGTCAAACATGGGAATTTGATAAGTGAATCTACTGCTTTCGCCTTGTGTGTTCTCATTGGCTAACCACTTTTTCAGCACAAGTGGGTAAATGGTCAAACACGAACAAGTCACAAAGTAATGTAGAGTGGAGAATATACACTATCATGTTGCACTGACTCTTCCTCTCTCTCTCCTTCCCTCTCCCATCTGCTCAACCCGTTCATCTCGCAAGAAAATTTTATCATAAGAGGCGAATCGCGAGAGAATCGACCACGGCGCGGCGGTAGGATTCAAGTTTGATTGATTCCCCTATAATTTTGGTGTTAAGTACTTTGAATGATGCTCTTTAAAACTGCGTCGTCAGAATTTTGATATCTGCCTTCATCTTCGAGAATCAGAAGGCTAAACTTGGTACTATCACTTTTCGACAGTCAAATCGCGCTCACTTAAATGATCATATCTCCGTTTAAAATAAAGATAGAAGGCCGTTCTTTGTTTCGAATGAAAGCTACCATCATGCTCTGCAATCTTATCTAGACGATATCATTCCTGGTCTTCATCATGGTGCAGGGCGGTCGGGCGGACCAAAAGTGACGTAACTTTTCAAATCAGAAATACCTTTTGGGTTATCATGCTTAAGTTGTAGTACACATATGTGCCTCACTTCTCACCAAAAATGGTCAAAATGGGGAGGTGGAAAAAAAAGGGGGCACACTTTCGTGAGGGGACCCCAAAATGAGTTCCGGAATCGAGTTCTTCCGTACTTTCAATTGCCCTCATTTGTGCTGAAAATCATTCTGAAAAACATCCAAAACAACATATAAAATTGTTCCCACGCATATCATAACACCTTCATTGGTCATACATGATCACATGACCCAAAAATTTGAAAATCGATATTTCGACCTGTTTCAACTTGGGGGAGGGCGCTAATGCACACAAAAAAAGGGGGCGCACTTTCGTGAGGGGACCCCAAAATGAGTTCCGGAATCGAGTTCTTCCGTACTTTCAATTGCCCTCATTTGTGCTCAAAATCATCGAAAAACATCCAAAACAACATATAAAATTGTTCCCACGCATATCATAACACCTTCATTGGTCATACATGATCACATGACACCAAAATTTGAAAATCGATATTTTGACCCATTTCAACTTGGGGGAGGGGGCTAATGCACACAATGGGTTTCAAATAATGTAGAAATGTCCCTCTAAACTAGCCAGAGAGAGGGGGTGTCTATAAATGTGAGTTTTCATACGATGAATCCAAGAAAAGGCGCAAAACTATACAAAGTGGTCTTAGAGATCCAGCTTATGGCTAGAAATATAGAGCACGATGAGCTGAACATTTCATATGTTGAAAGTGAGTCTCTATCTTCTCGTTGAACCGTGCTACAGAGCCTGGAAGTTGGCAAGGAATAGGATAGAATCCCCCGAGAGCGCGCGCTCTAACCGTCTGGCGCTCTCGCCCTCTGGCCTCCCTCTCCCCCCCCTCTGTTTAGCGCTCCCTCGCTCGCCTCTTTCGTCGATTTTTGCCATCTTCTAAGTTCTGTAGCACGGTTCAACGAGAAGATAGAGACTCACTTTCAACATATGAAATGTTCAGCTCATCGTGCTCTATATTTCTAGCCATAAGCCGGATCTCTACGACCACTTTGACCTATTGTACAGTTTTGCGCCTTTTCTTGAATTCCTCGTATGAAAACTCACATTTATAGACACCCCTCTCTCTGGCTAGTTTAGAGGGACATTTATACATTATTTGAAACCCATTGTGTGCATTAGCGCCCTCCCCCAAATTGAAACAGGTCGAAATATCGATTTTCAAATTTTTGGGTCATGTGATCATGTATGACCAATGAAGGTGTTATGATATGCGTGGGAACAATTTTATATGTTGTTTTGGATGTTTTTCGATGATTTTCAGCACAAATGAGGGCAATTGAAAGTACGGAAGAACTCGATTCCGGAACTCATTTTGGGGTCCCCTCACGAAAGTGTGCCCCCTTTTTTTTCCACCTCCCATTTTGACCATTTTTGGTGAGAAGTGAGGCACATAAATGTTACGTCACTTTTGGTCCGCCCGACCACTCTGCACCATGACGAAGACCAGGAATGATATCGTCTAGATAAGATTGCAGAGCATGATGGTAGCTTTCATTTGAAACAAAGAACGGCCTTCTACCATTATTTTAAACGGAGATATGATCATTTAAGTGAGCGCGATTTGACTGTCGAAAAGTGATAGTACCAAGTTTAGCCTTCTGAATCTCGAAGATGACGGCAGATATCAAAATTCTGACGACGCCGTTTTAAAGAGCATCATTCAAAGTACTAAACACCAAAATTATAGGGGAATCAATCAAACTTGAATCCTACCGCCGCTGACCCCCTTCAAATGGTCGATTCTCTCGCGATTCACCTCATAAATACAGAAGGGCTAACGTTCCTCTCTCAGTCGTCCTTGTTCACGTTCATTCGTCATATTACTTTACGGCCATTACTTCCCATTTCTTCATTGACTTCATTTTCATTGTGAGCAAGATCAACTCCACGATCTCTGTCGTTGGGCGAATGGGAATAGCGCCCTTATCTTATCGTATATTGCCCTGAGAGGCACAATCAGTTTGACCTGATCTACATATTCGTCTACATACGCTTATTCGTTACAACGTTATTGTCCTTCCATACATCGTTTCATTATTGTTTGTATGCTAAAAAAATTAAAAAATTACGATAAAAATTGCAGATCTCTGCACGTTCCCACTTACTCCATCGTTAGAAATCTGAAATACGATTGCAATACGCCAATTTTCAACTTTATCATAAAAATCAATGCCATCAAAACCAAAAAGGTATTGATTTATTTCTGTAAAGCCATGAAATAGTGCTGATTCATTGTGAATCCGAAAAAAAGTGTGAGAATATATTTTGCAGAGCTCGATAACACCTTTCAATGCTTTCCATTCGAACGGTAAGTTTATGTGATTAGAGTAAAATCAGTGAAATACATTTTCTCAGAAGGGGGCAAAAGAGCGGTGGTCAACTTCGAGCAGGCATGCACATTGGAGAAGTGTTGATAATTGATCAATCACAAAACTTGTGATTTCAGTTCTGAATTGCCTTCAATAACACAAAAATTTCAGACAGCTTCGGTAATGTAATGGTACGAGGACTCGTTTTGG
This sequence comes from Pristionchus mayeri, assembly GCA_036245805.1. Classification (NCBI taxonomy): domain Eukaryota; kingdom Metazoa; phylum Nematoda; class Chromadorea; order Rhabditida; family Neodiplogasteridae; genus Pristionchus; species Pristionchus mayeri. The sequence continues at coordinate 1,077,832 of BTRK01000007.1, forward strand.
CTCGCGGGGGCATAACCGAAATATATTATAAGCGGCATTAATGCATTCCATGGATCTGCGAACGAGGACTTCGGACCTCGTAAGCTGAATTTAGTTTATTATTTTCCGGAGAATTTGGGACATCATTGATAGCAACTGTTTAGAGCACAAAGGATCACATTCTTCCTTCCGGCATCGATATCGCAGAAGAATATTTGTGAAGATCTGAAATATTACTGTTATATTTTATAGAAACAGCTAAATGAATATTATAATGTGGAACCTGAAGCAGAAGTCACAAGAGATCAATCATAGAAAGATTCTCACATTGATGAACCTTATTTTAGTAGCATAATTATCCATCACTTGATTATACGTCAACTCTAAACCTGGCATCGCTCCAAAGGCATTTGAATACTTTGATTTGTGATTATGTGCGATTTCTCACATTGAGCAAATCCACGCATCAAGAGCATATCAGTCTTCTCAAGACAGAATCGGGACAATATGCATTCACGAGAACAATAAAAAGGCTCAGGTGTCCCTCCCTACCTCGACGTGACTCACCCGTATTAAAGGCATGAGTAATACCCGGAAGTGACCCGGCAGTATCGTCACAGGGCCGATACGAACAAGGATCCGTTCAATTTTTCTAACTTTTCAGCGCATATTTTGAAAGCGGTGTTTACAACCAAATTGTCGCCAATCGATTGTCGTCTTCCCTTCTTCAGTCCTTATCAGTATTCCCCGATTGATACCCTACCATCTCCATCCATCGCGTCTTGTTTCCACGCGATTTTACGTTTTCGCATTGCTCTAGCTTCATTGTGTTTGGGTTGATCAGAAAATTCAGATAACATACACTTTCACCAGAAAATGACAGGTTGCGTAAAACACAAAATTTTGCATGAGAAATATTTTTGTTCCCAAAATCGAAAGCAATAGCAATAAAAGCGAATTTGGCGCCAATCAGCTATAAGATCAAATTTTGCTTGTCTGGGTTGATTTCGTTATCATCTAGCATGCAGATGTTTGTACCGCCTCAGGCTTGATTACGATAAGGTAATCACCACAAAAACAATCAGATTATGTGAACGCCTAGGTTAATGGGAGGATAGGGCGAGTAAAAGAGAGATTCACCGTTCAATCTCTCAATATTTGCGCATTCTATTGAATCATCATTCTCACCCTTGGCGGGTTCTCATCGTGGCTAGGTGTTCACAGTCAGCATCAGAATTTGTTTTCGAAATGCCATCACCAAAATATAGCGCTCTCGCAATTCGATATTAATATAGTAATGTTTTTAATGTGCCCTGAGGCTAAGTGCTGTGTCTTGGATTCAAGATTTTAGACTAGAAAGCGGCTTAGAAGCCAAACGTTTGGTGTCGGTTCTTATCTATTTCACAGTGCATCTTCCTTTCGGTTGTCGCTCGCCGTTTTTACGAAATTCCTTCCACATTTCATGTGTTTAGGTTCATCAAACGCAGCCGATGGGGAGCCCCATCGTATCGGATGTAATTATTCTCCTCTTCTACTTTTGCGTACTCGCGCTAGCGCATGCGGCCCCGACAGACCTAACCAAACCCCTCTGGGCTCAGCAAATAGCCCGGTTTGTCTTGTTGTTTTCGAAAAATTCAAAATATTGTTTTGACGTTTCGAAATTTCAGCGGTTTCCCATTTCAGATCGCCAGGAACCGGAATGAATTCTAAGAATGAAAATTTGGATTTTTCGAAAAGCGCACAACTCCCAGTGCTTCCCCGATGGTCAACCACAGTGTGAGATTCGGTCTCATTCTAAGTATTTTCCAATAATTTTAGCCAGGATTTATCTAGTCGGGTTCCAATGATATTATGAATAACGGGAGAATATTGCAGGTGTCACTACAGATTTTTACTATTTCGAATGCTGCGCGGACGATTGCTGCATGAGGCTACAGCCTATTGTGAGTTTCTGTTATATTTTATAAATTTAAGTAAGCTAACCAAGTTCTGGAGGGCAAACTATCATCGAACGGAGAACAATGTATCACGCCTCTCACGAGAGAATCGAGCTGAATTTGCCATTCATGGGAATGGAGGAAAATCGTAAATTGAGTTCTAACCTGTTTTGGCCATCCTAAGGCATGCTTGAGTGATTCCCAAAGTCTTGTTGTGCAGACTTCATTTCGGGGCTTCCTACACCGAGTCGCAATTCGGCATCACTGCCTTCAAGGGCCGATTTCTCGAAAACAGTGACAGATTGAGCAAAATGGGCCTCTGAATGACCACGGCTCATTTTTTGAGCTCTATCGATCTATTTAAACCAATTTTTCTGAATCCAATTTTGAACAGTGGTACACTTCAGGGTATTTTTCTCAAAAATGTAGGTGCAGAAGCAGCTCAAATTTCTTCAATCAATCCAGCTCGACGAGAGCTTTCCAATGAGTGGTTTACCAAAAAAATACGGGCACGGTGGTGAAACTTTCGCCCCTTTTACGTTTTTCGATTATTTGAAGGCATCCATTTCTCGCACACCGCGCGTCATTTAGGAGTGAGGGAGGAGTGAGGACAATGGGGTGAGTGAGGGACAATGGGATCATTTCACTCCGCGCCCTCAAAAACGCGCAGTGTGCGAGGAATGGAGTGACTTCAAATGATCGAAAAACGTAAAAGGGGCGAAAGTTTCACCACCGTGCCCGTATTGTTTTGATAAACCACTCATTGTAAAGCTCTCGTCGAGCTGCATTGATTGAAGAAATTTGAGCTGCTTCTGCACATACATTTTTGAGAAAAATGCCCTGAAGTGTACCACTGTTCAAAATCGGATTCAGAAAAATTGGTTTAAATAGATCGATAGAGCTCAAAAAAATGAGCCGGGGTCATTCAGAGGCCCATTTTGCTCAATCTGTCACCGTTTTCGAGAAATCGGCCCTTGAAGTGAGTGATGCCGAATTGCGACCCGGTGTAGGAAGCTCCAAAATGAAGTCTGCACAATAAGACTTCGGGGGTCACTCATGCTTTAGAATGGCCAAAACCGGTTAGAACCAAATTCATCATTCCCACACCCAGCTCGATTCTCTCATGAGAGGCGTGGTATGCGCGTATACTTCGGTTTCGAAGAGTTCAAGCATTAACAAGTGTGAAAAAAATCTAAAGGACGCATCTCATAATTGCAACTCCTTATCAGCTTTGCGTGTGGTCAATTTAAGCTATCTCACCAGTCTATCAGATAAGCGCTAAGTCAGCCGTTATCGAATCACACCTTACTGGGCAAACAAAAGATGCCCGATTTGAGATCGTTAAAATAGTCTGTTGAAATGCCGCAAAACTCTTTGCCTTTGAAGTATTTTTCATATTTTAGTATTTTTAGTATCGCTGAGCACTTTGATCGATATTGTTTGTCTGAGTGACTCAAAGGTGAGTGAGAGGTGCGCACCCCCACAATGAATGTGAGGGGATAGACAGACAACAATGCCGATCTATGGAATGGAAGGCCTTTAATCTATGAATAGTGGCTCTAATGTAATAGTGCATGGCAGATTTCAACATGTTGCACAATTCCAAACGATTGGAACGTAGTGTTAAACAGTGATCTTCACGATAACTATAACTAAATACAACGTTCTACAATAGGCAATAAATTCCAGACGTTCGTCGTCTTTGTCTCCATCATTGTCCTCATTCTCACCTGTATCGTCATCGGATTCGTGAGGTGAGAATTCGGTTACTGATCTCGATGAAAGTAATGACGCTTCTGACTCTGGGAAGTTACCTATTTCCAAAGTTAGCTGTGAATTCCAACTTGGTCATATGAGAAAAACTTCAAGAAACCAACGATGAGACGAAAGTAGCTCGACTGACACACACACATAAAGCTTGGGCAACCATATCCTTTGCAGGAAGTGTCGTGCCTCGCCGCGACACAAGTACCACTACGCCGTCAAGAATTGATCTTCTATCTGTGCATTACCTTGAGTTAGATCTCATTCGAAAGGTGGCAAAGATGTGTATGATTTCAGTAAATAGTTTCCAAGAAACTGTTTACCCAAGTCATGCTAGTAACTACATTCATTGGAAGAGATTGACTCAACAAATCGCAAATTTCTCGAACAGTAGTCTGGGTAGATTGTATTCACGGGTTCGCAGTCATCATTGCTCCACGCCTTTCTCGCCATCTGATTCAAAAACAAATATTTCACTGTTTTGCTCACAATTCACATCACATGTCACTCATTGTATGCTTTGAATTGCTCACATTGTAAGTTGGATCGATGTAAAATAAATAAAAAGACACTTCTTGAATCACCTCCGATAATGAATACTCTGAAAAATTGGTCGATAATATATTTCAAAATACACGTATACTAGAGTTGGCTATTCGGTTTCCATTGCGACGCCGCGATGACCTCTTCCTCGAATTCTGCGAAATCCAAGGGGGTTGAAATTGCAACTTCGTGATGAAAACCGAATAGCCTACTCGAATAGCTAATGTTCACTATTATTATAGTATTTTATCTTCCTTCCAACTATCATTCACGTGATGGCTCTTATCACACGTCTTCCCAATTTCTTTTTCCTTTCCATTTGGCCAATTGCACGGCTGATAAGCACATCCTGAGCACTTTCCGTCCACCTCATCTCTATATTGAGCGATAAAAACCGTATTCTCAATTCCAACACTCTCGTTCTGTAAGATGGAAGGATACAGCCGAAGAAATTCGAGACCAGCACGGATTTAATTGCACGCGAATTGTTATCGAGATAGAATCACAACAACAAAATTGAAAATTCACGAGATATTGAATACTATGGATTGGGCATTTGGTGCTCTTGATCTAGTTTCATGTACAAACATAGCACGAGCACGAGGCCTTCTCATGGACATGGTCACATAGATCCCAACTTGCGCACCGCGTTCAAGATCATCGTCGATCTGACTAAACGAGATTTCTCTTCCACGATATTGAGGATTACACCGCAATGAAGCAGGAAGTGGATCGACAGAAGCGAAAAGCGCGAACAGTCTCGTCACTGAATAGCGCGCTAACCGCGAGACTCCGAGCGGTTAGCGTACAGTACTATTTTTGAGAAATGCCATTAAAGTTACCGGACGAGGGCAAAATTGACCCCCTATTTTTGTCCTCCATCGAATAGCCGATGGCTGAATTAGTTGAGAATGAATATACAAAAATGATAAAAATCAATAATAGCCTCAAGGGAACGCCGGAAATGATCAGCGTGATCCCGCGCTCTCTCACTTTTGCATACTCTCTCGTACACGCGACCAGATCAGGGTCCGATCAGGGTTTCGTCCTCGTCCGGTAAATTTAATCACTACAACTGACCGGCCTTTTCCTTACGTAGTGAAATACAAAATTACAATCATAAACCAAGATTTAAAATAACAAGAATCACTTGTGTTTCACAGCCATCGTATCTCATTTGGATGAAGTGAATTTCCAGTATGTCCAAGGATAGAAGGGTAAAAAAACAAAATTACGAAAAATGCAAGAACATGGTTTATCAAATCGCGGAGAAAAAAAACAACAAGAATGAGCTGAAGTGGTCAGTGAATTGTATGTTTCAGCAATCAGATATCATATCTACGTCAAGGAAAAAGCTGATTTTTCCGAACCATTCCTTAAAAAATATAATAGCCGTGATTGGCGTGACCATCAAAACTAGTGTTTCACAGTCATCATATCTGACAGACCTGAAGTGAAAAATCCAGTGACCCCGTAGCATCCGTTGAAAAATGTCCAACCCTCCCACCTTCTACTCCCCCATCATGTATCGTAGAATCACCTGCCAGTATTTACCAATACGATTAATTATACTCGAGGTATTTCACATTAATCAATTTGTATCAATTTTATAAACGATTTATCCAATCAAGGCAAAACAACAAGAACGTAACAAGGAATAAAAAAAATTAAATGCGAGGATTATCGATTGGCCATTACCGAGCGGCTCGTGATCTACCGTTTCTTGTACAAGCAGGGCTTGAGAACGAGGCCGTACGGTCGCTTGTTTTCCACCTGAACATAAGAGAATTAATAGGAAGAAGAAGCCTAGCGAGCGACGGGAGAAATCAATTAGCTGGAAATTATGTGTTTCACATTTCAGATATATGATATGCTTATGATCTCCTTTGGTCTAGGATCGAGAAAAAGGTAAAAAATATCAAAATTCAGTTGTGTTACTAGATCGTGTTATTCGATGATCGAAACCCTTCGAAAGCTTCATGTTTCACCAGTTATACTACTTTCTCAAAGGAGATCCCCATCGTTCGGTGAGGGTCGCACATTTACAATAACATACCTTGTCAATCTTGGCGAACTGCATGATGATGAAGTAGTCTGTGACCGCCTTCTGCAATGGAATCCATTATAAAAATTTAATTTCAAAAAGGCGCCAATCCGGAAAAATTTAAATTCTACCGAAAATTTAATTCGTACCTTCTCATGCACTTGGAAGCCCAGCTTGCACACCGCGTCCATGAACATCTTCGGATTGACGAAGCGAGACGTCACTTCGGCGATCTTGAGGATTCCGCTGAAAACAACCACACAGTTTACCGGTCGAACTCAAAGCTACAGTAACCCCCATTGTAAATCTGACCCATCGCACTACCCGCCGAACCACCCGCCTACCGTACCCCGTCTTGAGGACCCTTCTCGCTTCCTTGATGAAATCGAGCAGATTCGTGCCCATCAGAGACAGGCAGAAGATGACGATGTCAGCGACGCCGTCTGTAATGCAAAAATTATCAAATTTTCTGATTTTAAGCGCCAATTCAAATTCGAATTTTGAACACCGTACCCTTCTCCGGAAGGTGCGCCATGTCGCAGGCGGTGATGCGCTCGTTCACCGCCACCAGATCGAAGGAGCGCACCTGGAATACGGTAGAATATTGTAAATCTCAAAAATCAGTTCAACTTCAAAAGTTGGTCATTCTATGTAGACTTTTGATTTTTGCAATAAAATCGGTGGGAAGTTCAAATATTCAAATTGCTACAGTACTCACATCGTGTCGCTTGCCGACTGCCTCGGCGATCTTCGCCTCGCCGCATCCGAGATCAAAGACCACCTGCGAATCAGAAGTCTAACAATTATAAAGAAATCGGTCGGAAGATTCTAGCTGTGTATCAAATAGTGAAGTGAACTAGGATAAGTACTCAAAATTGATGCCGTGGAAAAAGTCAAGGAGAAGAGGAAATATTTGAATTCCCGCAATTTTGTATCTCGGCTCCCAGTAGAGCTAGCGACTTGAAACTTGGTTTTTGGGGTGTAAAACGATTTTACACCCCATATTCCAAATTTCAAGTCGCTAGCTCTACTGGGAGCCGAGATACAAAATTGCGGGAATTCAAATATTTCCTCTTCTCCTTGACTTTTTCCACGGCATTACTAACAGGCAACACGATTACCAGTACTACTATCGCTGCAACCAAGAATCAACCGGGTTAGCAATGGTAATATTTCACAAAATTAAACGTAAATTATTTTTAGGTTACGAGAGAAACTGTACAGGAGTTGGGATGAGAGTAGACCCTATTGATACCATGGTCTAGTGCAGCATCATCTCACCAAAAATAAAATGAAGGAAGATTATTTTGAATCTCACGAATGGATCGCATGAATCATATGGAAATGTAAAAAAAATTACAAGATTACATCATAAACGAAGTTAATATCGAAAACAAACCTAAGAGCATCCCGCTTAAAGGAATTAATTGGAGCTTTCAGTTTTTTTCCATCACTATTCCATAATCATTATCGGAATAACGGATTCCCAAATATTAGAAGAGAGGTCGAAACAATAAACGTGCAAGTTTCAAAATCCACCAATACCACCTAGTGGTTTGTTGCCCACTAATTCGTGGATACGAAACAACAATGCCATAACTACAAGTGGTAAAACCCTCTTTCTACGAATTGATAATTTTTTTAGCATTTATTTTATAATCAAAAAATCCAAGGTCGATTGTGGGAACACCAAAAAGCCATATTTTGGAAAGACTCTGCGGCACTGAATCACCTAGTCTCCCAATTCCCCCCCCCCCCTCCCTCTCTCCTCACCTTTCCGCTGTCCTTGCTGAGCAGCCACTGAATGATGAGACGAAGCGGGTGATTGGGCCACTTCTTCGTCTGCAATATTTTAATTAGAATCATCCGCAATATTAATATAATTAATATCCAGCATTACCAAGAGCGAGCAGCACAACGTTCCATTTTAAATATTTCAAGCAACTCTGGAACCTCAAGCTCACTGGACACATCAAATATCTGAGAGAATAAATTTGGTTTTTTATTCTTTTCAAGGTAATATGTATTACATTTTCAAGTTTACGTCTACTCTAACCGTAATGCAAAGTACAGTCTCCGCTAAACCGATAGCAAGTTCCACAAAAGTTAACCTGCTGTGCGAATCCCTCGTGGTAGGCCCAGAAGGAGTCGGGGTCCTTCTTGAACAACTCGACCGCCTCTGCTGACTTCACTGTGTACAACTGCTCGTTGATGAATCTGAAAAATATGGTTAGATATTAAAATATTGTTTTGGTATTTTGGTCGAAGTGATTACAGGAGGCGATTCACTGTATTTTACATAGATTAACCGAAACATAAATCTCATTGGTGAATTAATATATTTTATTCTTAAATGCAACTAAAGTACTGCAAGTATGATTATGCCAGAAATTGTAAGGTTTCACCGCTCGATAAAGATATTCTACTTGATTGAATTCCAATGCATTGAAGGAATTGTGATAGACAATTAATCGATGCTCTCACCCGGTTTTTGAATATTGCCCATAATATTTTCTTCCAATTTTTCTGTAAACCACGCTGCTTTTCTGGCTCTCCTGTGGAAGTATGCATAAATCTTTGCCGACAATCTTCGACAAACCTTTTTTGCCCGACAAAAAGGTTCATGCATAAGGCCTCTGGATTTTTAAATTCAGCAGGACTACCCGACCACGAGTGCTCTCACCTGAAGATGCCTCCCTTGATCTTCTCCTTCGCGTCCTCCAACTTCGCATCTCCAGTTGTGGAAGCAACGGCTGCAGATAAAGAATATTAATATTATAATTTAATAAAATTTATAATTGTGAAAGTTAATTATATTGTTGATTGAATCCCTGGAAATAAAAATGACACATCGGTGCTTCAGTGGCACCTTTTCTAGTTGTCTTGTGGGCATGCTACAATCATGTCCAGCTCTCTGGTTTCGCGACATGCGCATCTATGCTAGATAATTACTGCTCGGACCGCTTTTCTCATTTGCAGGAATCACTCGGGGGGGGGGGGGGGGGGGGGTGGGGGGGGGGGGGGGGGAATAACGGCACTAGTTCGGACGAGAATTGTGACGTCATGTGCCGCCTTTGGAGTCGTCAACCAATCGGTCATCATAAATATCCGCCCCCTCACCACCTCATCCACCCCTTGCCCCATGTTGAAGAAAGACAGAATGAAACGCAGCTGAACTAGAGTTCCTGATGAATTCGTGATTTTTGCCATGCCCTTAGTGTAATATTAAGCACAAAGCGATTGAAAAAAAACTATTGCAACCGAGTTCATTTCCTTCCCAAAACTTACACGTAAATTACGCTAGTCGTTCATCTCACAGTGAGTTTCCCCAGTGTTGTAATGGCCAGAAAAGGAGCGGCAAGCAAGAGAGAGATCACTAGAGATTGAGAGAGGGAAGAGAAGGAGAGAGGGTCAAAACTGTAACCGAGAGGGGAAGGTCGCAGTATAAAAGCAGAGCGAACACTTGAAACTGCACCTCAGTCATGGACTCCGAGTCCGCAAACAAGATCAAGGCGTACCGCGTCGTCGGCTATGCCGCCGTCACCTTCTCCGTAAAATCTTTGCATACTTACTAATACCTTAGGCTGCCTTAGTCTTAACCTTATCCCTATCCCTGACCTTATCCTTATCCTAATCCCTACTCTCTAGGCCGTCGCGGTCCTCTCGATCGCCGTGACTCTTCCCATGGTGTACAACTACGTCCACCACATGAGAAGAACCACCATCCACGAGCTCCAGGCTTGCAAGGCGAGTGTCTGACCCATCTTCTGACCCCATTCTACTACCGTACTCCCCGTACCATACTCCTCTAATCACTCGATTTCAGACGCACGCCAAGGGAGTCTGGTCGGACGTCTTCGCGATGAAGGCCCTTCCTTCTCACAACAGAACTGCCCGTCAGGCCTACTGGGAGGATGCTCAGTGCAATGGATGCTGCCTTCCCGGTCCCGCTGGACCCGCTGGAACCCCCGGACGTGCTGGTACCCCCGGACACCCCGGAGCTCCCGGCCAGCCTGGAAACCCCGGCCGTCCTCCTAGCACTCCTTGCGAGCCCATGACTCCTCCCCCGTGCCAGCCTTGCCCCGCCGGTCGCCCCGGAGCTCCCGGAGCACCTGGACCCGCTGGAAACGACGGCAGACCCGGATCTCCCGGACCCAAGGGACAGGATGGACACCCCGGAGAGAACGGAGGAAGAGGAAACAACGGAAACGCCGGGAGACCCGGAAATGACGGAAGAAACGGAGCCCCCGGAAAGTCCGCCCAGTCTGGTGGACCCATCCCTGGAGCCCCCGGCCAGCCCGGTCGCCCCGGATCTCAGGGACCTCAGGGACCCGCTGGACGCCCCGGAAACGACGGAAGACCTGGCCAGAACGGATCTCGTGGACAGCCCGGTCAGCCTGGAGCCTCTGGAAACGACGGACAGCCCGGTCAGCCAGGCCAGGATGGAAACTCTGGAGGATCTGGAGAGAAAGGAATCTGCCCCAAGTACTGCGCTCTCGATGGAGGAATCTTCTTCGAGGATGGAACTCGCCGTTAAGAAGAGAGCTTTACTCCATATTTTCCGATCTCACCATGATAAAAATATTAAACTTATCTTGTCTAATGGTTTATGCAAATAACAGAATACTTCAGGTTTTTTGTGGGAAGCGAAATATATTTTGTACATTATATAAATACTCCTGAAAGATCCCCTTCTGGCTAGGCTTCCTCATTTGACGATGAATTTGTTGACAATATTAACACAGATTTTTGGAAACTTTCGATTAATCGAAAAGCATCTATGATTCGTTCAAATTTGTATAACCTACATTCTACTAAGCCACTGCTTAACATTTTACTGAGCTTCATTATATTTTGAAACCGCAATAATGATGAAATACTTGAAGTCCAGCTCTCAGTGATAGCGAAATTTTACCATGATTTTAGTACTCGCAACAAATGATATCCTTTGTCTAATTCGATAGCTATAGTGTATACATAAAAATCAAATTAATCAAATTGTATTTCATCGCGGAGAGATAAAATGATTGAATTAGACAGTCATATTGGCAACCAAAAGATGTATTATTCAATTACCTATTAAATGTTTTCTTCGAATTTCAAGATGGATTGATATTAGTATTACAGTAAAATAAATTTACTTATTTCACCAGTTTCTGAATATCGTTTCTACAAAATGTCGCAATGTGAATAGTTGTACTGCTTAATATTAGCAGAAGTGCACAAAGAATGGTTTTTTTTCTATTAATACATTTGCAATTGGCATAAATCACAAGCATTTCCGATTAAAACTGCCTAGAAGCTGACGTCGGGCATTATTCTTTCAACGAACGGTAGTTGTAATGGTCAGATAAAGAGCGATGGAAAAGACCATTCGAGATTGAGAGAGGAGAAAGATGCAGAGATGGTCAAACTGTAACGGAGTGAAAGAGTTGCCCTATAAATGGGCAGAGAGAACAGAAAGAGACAGGCCCATCATGGACTCCGAGTCCGCAAACAAGATCAAGGCGTACCGCGTCGTCGGCTATGCCGCCGTCACCTTCTCCGTAAGATCTTTGAATACTTACTAATACCTTACGTAGCCTTAGTCTTAACCTTATCCCGATCCCGATCCCTAACCTTATCCTTATCATTATCCTAATCCCTACTCTCTAGGCCGTCGCGGTCCTCTCGATCGCCGTGACTCTTCCCATGGTGTACAACTACGTCCACCACATGAGAAGAACCACCATCCACGAGCTCCAGGCTTGCAAGGCGAGTGTCTGACCCATCTTCTGAACCCATTCTACTACCGTACTCCCCGTACCATACTCCTCTAATCACTCGATTTCAGACGCACGCCAAGGGAGTCTGGTCGGACGTCTTCGCGATGAAGGCCCTTCCTTCTCACAACAGAACTGCCCGTCAGGCCTACTGGGAAGATGCTCAGTGCAATGGATGCTGCCTTCCCGGTCCCGCTGGACCTGCTGGAACCCCCGGGCGTGCCGGTACCCCCGGACACCCGGAGCTCCCGGCCAGCCTGGAAACCCCGGCCGTCCTCCTAGCACTCCTTGCGAGCCCATGACTCCTCCCCCGTGCCAGCCTTGCCCTGCCGGTCGCCCCGGAGCTCCCGGAGCACCTGGACCCGCTGGAAACGACGGCAGACCCGGATCTCCCGGACCCAAGGGACAGGATGGACACCCCGGAGAGAACGGAGGAAGAGGAAACAACGGAAACGCCGGGAGACCCGGAAATGACGGAAGAAACGGAGCCCCCGGAAAGTCCGCCCAGTCTGGTGGACCCATCCCTGGAGCCCCCGGCCAGCCCGGTCGCCCCGGATCTCAGGGACCTCAGGGACCCGCTGGACGCCCCGGAAACGACGGAAGACCTGGCCAGAACGGATCTCGTGGACAGCCCGGTCAGCCTGGAGCCTCTGGAAACGACGGACAGCCCGGTCAGCCAGGCCAGGATGGAAACTCTGGAGGATCTGGAGAGAAAGGAATCTGCCCCAAGTACTGCGCTCTCGATGGAGGAATCTTCTTCGAGGATGGAACTCGCCGTTAAGAAGAGAGCTTTACTCCACAATTTCCGATCTCAGAACGATAAAAATATTAAACTTATCTTGTCTAATGGTTTATGCAAATCACCGAATACATCAGGCTTTTCGATGGCAACAAAATTTTCAACACTATTTTAATGTTCCTAGACGTACCCTCTAATATTCAGTCCTGCTCCTTTAATCACGCATTTATTGATACGAAAAAAGTCATGATATTGGACTTTCTCAGAGAAAAGAATCATTGATAAGAACAAATTTGTAGCATATCCGATTATTTAAATTCTACGGTGCATCATAATATCCTGAAACAGTAATAACGATGAAATCTTTGAAACCCAACTTAGAGCGACTTCAAAAGTTTAGTATACTTTTAGTACTGTCAAAAATGATATCTGTCCAATCCGATTGCTACAGCGCACATATGAAGCAAAAATATTTTAAAAATGTGATCAATTATAGTTTGTAAAAGTTACTAAATTGCGTAGGAGTGGGCCAACTCAAATTGGAAGTGAACAACAGTACAATCGAAAATTTATGAAATATATCCCTCCTAATAACAAGTTTTATTGGGATTCGTAGTATGGCACATTAAATTTCCTATTTCAAATTAGGGTTGTTGAAATCTGGCCAGCTCGGTATTCGAAGGCTCGACTGTGAAAATACGAATTTTGGCTCGAAACCCGATCGGGCGGCTGGACTGGATCGACTCGATTTGACCAATCCTATTTCAAAACATTTCGGGGAATCTAGCTCACAAAATTACTGCGAGAAACCTAATAGAAGCAGTAGTTTTCAATTACTTTTTTTTGAATACCTCAGTCCCTTCGCATAAATCACAGTCATTTCCGATTAAAACTGCCTAGTAGCTGACGTCGGGCATTATTCTTCTAACGAACGGCAGTTGTAATGGTCAGGTAAAAAGAAATGAAAGAGATTACTCAAGATTGAGAGAGGGAAGAGAACGGGAAAGGGTCAAAACTGTAACCGAGAGGAGACGGTCGCAGTATAAAAGCAGAGCGAACACTTGAAACTGCACCTCAGTCATGGACTCCGAGTCCGCAAACAAGATCAAGGCGTACCGCGTCGTCGCTATGCCGCCGTCACCTTCTCCGTAAGATCTTTGAATACTTACTAATACCTTACGTAGCCCTTAGTCTTAACCTTATCCCGATCCCGATCCCTAACCTTATCCTTATCATTATCCTAATCCCTACTCTCTAGGCCGTCGCGGTCCTCTCGATCGCCGTGACTCTTCCCATGGTGTACAACTACGTCCACCACATGAGAAGAACCACCATCCACGAGCTCCAGGCTTGCAAGGCGAGTGTCTGGCCTATCTTCTGACCCACTCGACTACAGTACCCCCCTACCGTACCAGTCCAATCAACCGATTTCAGACGCACGCCAAGGGAGTCTGGTCGGACGTCTTCGCGATGAAGGCCCTTCCATCTCACAACAGAACTGCCCGTCAGGCCTACTGGGAGGATGCTCAGTGCAATGGATGCTGCCTTCCCGGTCCCGCTGGACCCGCTGGAACCCCCGGACGTGCTGGTACCCCCCCGGACACCCCGGAGCTCCCGGCCAGCCTGGAAACCCCGGCCGTCCTCCTAGCACTCCTTGCGAGCCCATGACTCCTCCCCCGTGCCAGCCTTGCCCCGCCGGTCGCCCCGGAGCTCCCGGAGCACCTGGACCCGCTGGAAACGACGGCAGACCCGGATCTCCCGGACCCAAGGGACAGGATGGACACCCCGGAGAGAACGGAGGAAGAGGAAACAACGGAAACGCCGGAAGACCCGGAAACGATGGAAGACCCGGAGCCCCCGGAAAGTCCGCCCAGTCTGGTGGACCCATCCCTGGAGCCCCCGGCCAGCCCGGAAGACCCGGAGCTCAGGGACCTCAGGGACCCGCTGGACGTCCCGGAAACGACGGAAGACCTGGCCAGAACAGATCTAGCGGACAGCCCGGTCAGCCTGGAGCCCCTGGAAACGACGGACAGCCAGGTCAGCCTGGCCAGGATGGAAACTGGAGGATCTGGAGAGAGAGGAATATGCCCCAAGTACTGCGCTCTCGATGGAGGAATCTTCTTCGAGGATGGAACTCGCCGTTAAGAAGAGAGCTTTACTTGAAACTTCCCGATCTCAGCAAGATAAAAATATTTCAATTATTTTTTACCATATTGAAAAAATAAGAACACCCGGAGCATAGCCGTCTCGACAAATCATAACCTAATTATCCTCCCAGACGAGTCCCTTTTTCGAGCTATCCACCACTTATGTATCACTCGAAACACCAAGTCCCCTTTCCGTCTCTACCCTTCAGTGTACCATTCTTCCGCGCTCAATAGAATTCAGTCACTTCACTCCAAATCAACAGTCCTCACCTGCCCCTCCCTCTCCATTTCTACCTAGCAAAACCTAACTCCCTTTTCATAAGATAAGGAATTAGCATGCGTCCATTTAGCGATACGAATCGTATGGTACGATCACAAGTGCCCTATTTTCGACCTTCAACTTCTGAATCTGCCCACCTCCCGTCTCTGCTCATCAATGCCAAATCCACCTCCCATACTCTCTGGATTTCAGCACAAACAAAAATTTACTTTCAACCGTACAAAAGAAAAGCCCTCCACCCACCTTCCTCTCCCTCCTCCATCCTCTCCCTGGCCGCCTTCCCGTCCTTGATGATCTCGTCCAGCACTGCATTACGCTTCTTCTTCTTCTTTTTCTTCTTCTGCAATCGATAATTTGATAATACTGTAACAGTATTCTATTGAATGGTCTAATAGACTTCATGACTAATTGTAAAATCAACTGTGGCCTAAACTCACTATTTCCAGAACTCAGAAACGCGAATTGATCAGGGACTATAACTGATAGTCCAAGTTTCCAATTCCTGATGATGGGCTGTTGCCCGAAACATCTCTTATGATCTTGGCTTCTTGTCTACTCCCGGAACTAACGCTATATGGAGCAGAACTGTCAAGCTAACGGAACAATAACTGAGTGAGTATCTTTTTTCTAATATTACCTGACTTTCTGCTATAGTACCCACAATCCCGTACCTTTTTCTCTCCCTCATCCTCTCCTCCTCCCCCGATCACTTCCATCTCCTCTTCTCTCTCCTTCCTCGCCGCTTCCTTCGCCTTCTCCTTCCTTAGCTTGTTGCGCCACGGCCGCTTCTTCTGCAATTAAAGTTAATTAGAACGGACCCAAACATACAAGCATTCAAACGCCGAATCGACTATTGAACTACCCCTTAAAAAAACTACCCCTCCGCAGACTTCCTCCGCGAGAACCAAGTTCCGGCACTTTTTCGGCTTCTGGCCACCACCTCCCTCTTCCTCACTTAGCCCACTCATTTCTAGGTATTCCTCCCTGATTTTCGGCCGCTCAATACCTCAATGATTGGAATGGGAAATGGGGGGGGGGGGGGGGGGGGGGGGGGGGGGGGTGGCCAGAAACCGAAGAAGTGCCCAAGTTCCTCCCCAGTACACTTTAGATCCCTCATGAACATCGTCATCTCGTTTTCCGTAGATAATTTTGGTCTTGTTTAATTATATTATTACTAATTAATTATTTAAAAATATGATATTTTATAGGAACATACGTATTTTTTTTAAATGTTACAACAAAAGCGCAGAGAGAAACAAGTGAAAGCGAAAGTCCGCTCTTACCTGGCCTAAATTTACAAGCACTCGTTCTATCAATACTAGCATTTTGTATAATCACAATATTAACCAAAACATTATTCCTAAAACACCCACCTTTCCTCCCTCTGCCTCCTCTCCCGCCTCCTTCTTCGCTTCAATCGTCTTTGGTGAGACCTCCTTCACTAGCTTCTGAAAGATGATATTTAATTAAATATTGACTGGGGTTGCTCAGGCGGTTTAACAAAAAAATAGGCAAATTAAAAAGAATTTAGCTGATATCCCTAAACTTGAAGCTGGCAAGCTCTATCCAATGTTCTATCAACTGACATAATAAGCAATAGAATAATAAAAAAAAACCGCTAAATTCTCAGAATTTATGTTAGAATTCAAACTCGTCCCGGGAAAATCGCAGCGACTTTTTGACTGAGAATACAACACTATCATGAAACCCAAATCCATCTCTTTCACCCACCTTCTCTTCCTTCTTCTCCTTCTTTCCCTCCTCGGCGATCTTCTCGACGATAACTGCAGCCTTTGGCTTCTGAAATGTATACTACCGTACTCACCGTAATCACGGTACAGTACTCTCCAGAATCGATCGCAAACTGATACCTCAGGCTTTTTGACTCCATCCAGCTTCGCTACCTTATCTCCCTCCTTCGGCTTGAACTTGTTCCCTTTTACCATCTAGAGACCAACGATCAGTTCGAACCCCCCAGACCCCTTCGACACCCCTCAGACATTACCTAGGGCTTACTCATCCCATTTGTGCTCCCGAGCTTACTCATGAAAATCGTATGAACCAACATTTTTTATCGTAGTAACGAGTGAACATAATGCGGATGGGTGGTATAGAAACAACAGCCTTGGGTCTCTAACTAACGTCTCGGGGAGTAACAGGAACAACTTGGAAGTGGGAACTCTGCGAAGATTTAAACAAAACAAGGAGGAAACGGAGTAACAAATAGAAGATGAGAGCAGATAACAACAAAGAAGAGCCAAAACGAAACAACTCGTATCTGGGAGTGGATGAGGGTGTACGGTATCGCTCCGATACGATACTCTTAACGTCTGTCCGTCTTTCCGTTTCCACGCTTGCCGGAGAAAAGATGCTTCGGTTTGAGGTCCATGAATCTTCTGTCTCCCTCTCCCTTCCTCGATTCCTGGTTCGCGGGCTTCTGTGCGCGCTTCGCCATAACGCGAGACTTCGAACGGGTCTGCAAATAGTTATTTAGCTATTCAGCCATTTTCTGAATCAGCAATCTGAGGAATATTGCGACAATAACAAGGCACATCTTATGGGAGATGGTTGAAACACAAGTCAGCCAAATAACAATATAATCTCGTACCCTCTCGTCTCTGATTCCCAGCTTGTCGCGAGACTCGGCGCGGTTGGCAGTGAGCGATCTGTAATCGATTAATCAATTTAATGTGTACTCCGTAATGCGAGATTAGAAGCCATTATAATTGCATAGATTAGTCACAAATCAATAATACAGTTACCGTACCTGCTCTTGCCGACTCTGATCTTCTTGACCGTGTGCTCCTTGCCTGCCATCTCCTGGAGGTGCTTCATGCGCTTTGCGTTGATCTGGAATTGATATCATTATTCGTTTTGTACAGTTGCTACCGGTATTATCAAAGCTTGAAATAACATTAGAGACTTTTAACACTGACGGAGCAAAAAATCACCGAGTATCATTTAGAGAAGTTAGTCAAAGTTAATTGAAAATAAAGTAAAATTTAAAAATATAAAAGTAAAAATATAACTCACATCGACTCCGAGCTCTCCCAGCTGCTCCTCCAGTTTTCCCATCGTTCGATCGCGCTTGCGAGTCACCGAGCGCGAAGTGCGCTTGCCGTTCAGCGTCTGCAAATGCAAATTTAGCAAACCAGAATCATTTATGTTTAAGCTATCAGATATCACGTCAACAAGAAGCATTCAACTGATATTACGAGGAAAAAAAGATGAAACAACAATCTAAAAACATCTCAACATTCCCCACCTTCTTCTCTCTCGCCATGAAGCGCAGCTCCTCCTCCTTCTCGGCGATGAGACGGGCGTTCTCAGCCAGCTCCTGAAAACAAACAAAATAAATAACATATCACTATCTCATCAATCGACAATCTGCGAGGTCTAGCAAACTACAAACTCCAATCCACTCCCCCCTTCCTCACCTCATCCTCGCTCTCTAGATCCTGATCGTACTCGCCTGCAGCAATGAGGTTCTCCTCCTCTTGCATGAGTGCAGCCATTTTCTGAAGAGATCAAAGATCAAACTACACTCTATTCTATTCTAGATTTAGAGATCAAAGATCAAAGACCACACTCACCGCTTGAACCTGCTCGTCGACGAAGTCGGCAATGTTGTGTCCGTTCCAGATCTCAGGAATGACGTCGTACTTCTCGTCCTCGTTCTTCAGCAGGTAGTTCTTCTTCAGGTCCAGAATGTAGCTACAAAGAAGTATTTCACTAATTTTAAAGTAAACAAAATTCGGAACAAGCAAGCTTCGCGTTTCACTAGATCTTCTTTACTCGTCAAAAAAGGCCAATTACAAAAAGCTTCAGTTTTCCTCCCTTAATTTCTTGAAGCACCCCATCCCGACATTTGCTCGTTTCACTATTCTCCCAATAAGCAACTAGCCAGAACGAAAAGGCGGCCGTAACTCACTCATCATCCAGCTCCAGCTCCAACTCCCTCTCCAGTCTCCTCGTGTTCTCGTCCCTCATCTCGGCGACCGAATCGTCCTCCTCCATCCGATTGAACTTGGTCGGCGCCTTGCCCATGTTGCCCACTGCAAGCACACAATACTGTTTAACCACTAACGAAGATAATAAAAAATTATATTTACGAAAAAAAGGATTCAAGACTAATTATGTAACGAACCCTGTTGACAGTGGCACGAAAAATACAGCTGGTTCGCCTATCAGTTTCACATTTTTCACAAGTTATTCTAACGACGACTCACGTCCTCTGGCAATCTTGTCAGCGGGCGCTCCGCTGGCTCCTTTCACTCGCTTGTGCAGCACTGCGTCGGGGATGAAGGGCGCGCGCACCTGAGAGATTCGGTTTTTTGGACAATCCTCACTTCCCCATTTTACAGGATCTCTACAAATTGACTGCATTTGTGCTCAATTAACTTTTAGGGTGGAGAACTAATATATGAAGCAGAGAAACAAGTTGTTGGCTACCGCCATCGGCCTCGATCGCTCATTTCGCGCGCGGAATGACCGAGCTCGAGTGGGAAACGAGGCGAAGAATGAGGTGGAAGGTAATACAATTATATCAGCCAGATTGTCGCCTACAGTACCCCTCCTCCTCCACACCACTCACCACTTCGTCTCTCTTCTCCGGGTAGGCGACGAACACTCTGCTGAGTACTCCTCCGTCGCTGATCGTCGTCTTCTTCGCCTGCAGCTTCGTCTCCACGCGCTGCGCCAGCAGGTCGTCGCACGCCTAGAAAAGGAGGAAAATTGTTACTAGGTGGGTTTATGTTTCACCACAAAATTCAATTAAAAGATGAACAATGCGAGTCAATATAGCTGCTCCAGACTGTGTAAAAACACTAAATTCAATCAATAATGGCGGTCTACCCGTACCCTGTCCCTGATCTCGACGACTCCCGTCTTCGAGACGGTGCTCATCTCGAGCAGCGGGATGCCGTCCTTCTCCAGATCGGTCAGCATCTGCTGCTTCTCGGGCGACAGCTCCGCACGAGTCACGATATCAGTCTGCAATTAGAGTAATTAGTAATTAATAAAATTTTATTAATTGCCTAATTTCTCACCTTGTTGAGCGCGACGATGACGGGCTTGTTCGCGAAGAGCGGGCGGATGCTCTCGAAGAGGTGGATCTGAAGGAGCCTCAGTATATTGCTCGTTAATTTTATGTTTCAGCACTAATGCAAATCCTTCTCATAGAAGCCTCAATAAAGAGAGCTTGCACTAGCTCAGAAAATCCCCTGCACACTCGCGTTTTACCAACTTCTCTATAGAAGCACAGTTTCAGGCTCAAACAGTGATCTCCAACCACGCCGATTCACACAAAAAAAACAATTAGAGTGGAAATTAGAGTAAGTGTTCCGTCATTACCTATTGTTTCTAGCCATTTGACCGGCCGATACTGTTCAGAAGGAAAAGACGATTTTCACATTTTCTTGCTCTAAAGATCCCAATCTGACCTGCTCAGCGAGCGTCTTGTCGCACTGCTCCGAGATGTCCATCACGTAGAGGATGGCCGCCTTGAGATGGGCGAGCGCCGTCACGGCCTACAACGCTTCATTGATTATTTTAAATTTTTAAGTAATTAATTAATTAATTAAAGGTGCAATCCCCACCTGCATCTCGATGGTGTTTCTCTCCTCGAGCGGCTGGGTCCAGGATACCGGGCGTGTCAATCACCTGCAAGCATCAGTATTGTCACTATAAACAAGAATGACAGAACTTCCAAAATAATTGTGCCTGTCGAACTGAAGTTTCCGAGCAACAAGATAAAAACGGCGACGGCTTACCTGCCATCTGAGGAACTTGTAGTCGAGATGACCGACGTAGAGGGCCTTGGTGGTGAAGGCGTACGGCTGCACCTCGACGTCGGCTCTGCAATTTTAATTAACTAAAAATATTTTTAAAATTATTGCTCAAGTTGTCATTACAAACATGAAACAAAAATGCACCTGGTCACGGAGTTGATGAACGACGACTTTCCGACGTTGGGGAAACCGCAGAGGATGAGCGTACTGGAATATGGATTCATGGTGATTCAGGGTTTTGCAAACTGTTTTCGAAGCACAGAATCGACCAGTTAACGCGTCGAATATAGTAAAAATAAAGAAAAGGCTCACCGATTGTTGGGGTCGATGCTGGGAAGACGGGAGAGATGCTGTCTGACCTTGAAATATCAGTTTTTGTAAAATTTAAATAATAAATGTTACAAACCTGCTCGAGGTACTCGAAGGAGCTCTTCTGTCTTCTGAGCAGCTTGACCATTCTACCGAGAGCCGCGCGCTTGAGCATCTTGCAGCGGTAGAGAGAATCGGCGTACTTCATCAGACGGCAGTACTCACGAGCGATACTGTAATTGTTTAAATATAATCAAACTAAAAACGAGTACATTTGTTTAGCTCACCCATAAGTAAAGGTTTTGCTAACTAAAATCTACACTTGGCTGCTGTTAATTCACAGAGTGTTACCTCTATAGCCAAAGACGGCTACGTTTGTAAAATCGCAAAGAATTTAAAAGGAATTATAAGAGTAAACAAGTGAACGAACCCGTCGATAAGATGTCTGGCAGTGTTCATCTGGCCGAGGGCGATCTTGTAGTGGTCCTTGTCGTACAGAATGTTCATGAGATCGGCGTAGAACGGGTGCACTTCCTGAGGTAATTATATTTAAATTGAATTTTTAAAACAGGAGAACCCTAGCAACTAACCTCCATTTTGGGGAACTCATCGATAATCTGCGTGAGTTTGTCATGCAGAGTCTGCTGAAGGAACTTGATCTTGCGAGCGTAGAAGGCACGGATGCGACCGATCGAGTATTGTCTGAAAAGATAGAATGGGGCTTATTTTGCTTTGTGGGTAAGCTATCCCAGCCCCTTCCTTTCAAGGAGAGCCTAGGGATCAAATCAATCTAAAGAACCTAACCGTGACTCTAAGATGCCTAAGCATGGTCATTAGCATTCTAAACGAGACGTTGAGGAATAGGAGACCACGAATACCAATTAAGCTAACTAAGTGAAGGCAACAATAAATTGCTTGATTTAAAAAGCAGCATTTCGTCATGACTGGCAACAATTGTGCAAGGACAACACGAACCTGTGAACAACTGTGGGCGTCTTACGCTGTGTCTTCGAGAGTACAACTTCTTTGAGCTCCTGAAATCGTGAATTTGGTTTATATTAAGCAATTAATGAAGCATTTGAAGAGAAAAGTAAGGTGATCTAAAATTTTAAAAAGAAACAAAAACTTTTACTCACTGAAGCTGTGGGAATAACGGTGATCTTCTTAAAATTGTATGAAGAAGCCATTGTGGTGGACCCAAGGAGACCTTCTGTCAATAAATATATATTAAAAGTACAAGGAAAATCGATAAAAACGGGAGGAAAAGAAGGAAACAAAGAAAGAATCGTGAGCGACCCGGCTACAGTACCTCACAAATCTCGAACCGCACAATAATTGAAGCACACCACGATTTAAAATGTTGCTCCACACTTCTTTCTCGGACTACTGTGATTGAAGCCACAAATATTCTTCTTTGTTGATGGATATTTAAAATTATATTAGATTAATAAAGAGAAACATGATGATTCTATTCCGTTTTACAGGCACCAATTTCTTTCTATTGTTAAGCGTGTATCATCGTCTCTCCTTGAGAAAAATTGATGTGTATTATTCATTCTCTAGTGTAGTTTTGGTGAAAGTACAGCTACAATTCTCCAAAGTATGGGCCAGCTATGGAGCAACCTCCAAATACCCTTTCCTCTCGGCGTGCTATCGATCAGTGATATTCACCCTCACACTCTCTCACTTTTGCACGCTCTCTCACTCTTTCATCTGTTACTTTTCCTCGCAATCTCTCACTTCTGCACGCTCTCTCGCCTCCTTCATTTGCTTCCTCTCTCCTCTCTTCCATCTCTGCCTCTTCTGGGCACATTTGCCATCATTTTAATGCTTTCGTTCATTACTTACTGCTCTCTCTGATCAACTTCACTGAGGGAACCTCCACTCTCCCCTCCATCCACGAGCTTCATTCCTCAATTTGACTCACAATGTCAAAATGATCTTCAGCTGCGTACTGAGTTCTTCGTTATTATATTCTCATTTCTTTATTCTCTCTCTCTGCCTGCCCTTTCGCTCTCTTCATTTCACGTGCTCTCTCGCCGTTTCTGGAGGCGCGAGCATCGAAACCACAGCTGTCCATTCCAGATCCCTACTCGATCTCTTCCACAAGTGTAACGATAAAAGTGTTGAAGAATGAGAACTTTAAGGTGAAATGAAGCCATATTTGCTTTAGCGGTGCGCAAAAATATCAAAAGCATATTCACAGAGCAGTCGGATTTGGCCCACAAGAAAGTTTCCAGACTTCTAAGAACTCTTCACAGAATCTCCCTTGAAAGAAGCAGGTGAGTCTCTCTCCTTCGCCTCCGAGTACGCATTATCTTGCAGGGAGGATTTCGTTGCACGTAACGCATGGCTGGACTGGAATTCAACGCCAATTCCGTGGAGAAATCGAGTGTTAAAGGTGGCAGTGATAGTTGAGAATGGATGGATAATGCTGACCGAGTAAGAGAAGACGCTTTCAACGAGAAGAAGAGCACGCAAAGTATGATACCATTATTATATGAACCCCTCAGATAAATGCTTTTCATCGTCTTCTATTCCTTGCTAATCCAATATCCTCTGACGATTTGACAATCTCACTCTCTTCATTTGACTCTTCCTCCTCTCCCTCTCTCTCAATAGCGTGAAAGCGAGATAGTGTGAGAAACGAAGAGAGCCAGCCATCAATAGGGCTGGCTATCCACTCGACCATTCTATGCGTTTCTCTACTTCTCTCGAACACTCTCGCATTCCCATGCTCTCTCGTCTCTCTCGCTTGCGTTCTCTCATCTCTCGCATACTCTAGTAAACAATTGTGTGTGGCGGCTATTCGCGTCGGTTTCTACAGTTTCTTAGTTTTTCCTCCTTCTACGATAATTCGCAAGCTTCCTAAGAATGGCTTCACTAGAGTTCACTGTCTTCATTCCATTCCTCCCTCTTTCGAACTCTCTCTAATCAATCAGACATGTGGCTTCATTCATATGAGAGGAATCGCGAGAGAATCGAGCTTTTTTTTCTGTACAGTTTTGAGCTTTTCTTTAAATTCTTCAGATGAAAAATCGTATTTATTGGTGCCTACTTTCTTTGAGACGTTTCCAGGGATGTTCCTACGTTACGTGGAACCGATTTAGTGCAATAACACCCATCCAATAGGTTGTTGAGGGCCAAAAAATCGATTTTGGAAATTTAGGTCATGCTGTAATTTTGACCAATGAAAGTGGTATAGCTATTGGGGAAACAACTTATAATGTTGTTTTGATGTTTTTGAATGTATTTGCACCCAATAGTGGCCAATTAGAGCTCTGGAAGTATTTCTGTCAGGGACCGATTTCGGGGTCACCGTACAAAAAGTTAGCGCACTTTTTTCCCCCTTCTCGATTTGGCTGATTTTTGGGCACGAGATAGCCACCCATAGGCACAATCAATTTCGCACTAGACCCCAATACGTTTTTCCGATTTCCAAAGTTACGTCACTATTGGTGCACCCGACCGCCCCGCACCAGGGTGAGGTCCAGGAATGATGACGGCAACATAATAGTTGTAGCGCATGATGGTAGCTTTCTTTTGAAACAAAGAACGACCTTCTTCCTTAATTTTAAACAAAGTTATTATCATTTAAGTGAGCGCGATTTGACCTTCGAAAAGTGATAGTACCAACTTTGGCCTTCCGAATCTCGACGATGACGACCGATATCGGAATTCTGACGACGCAGTTTGAAAGAGCATCATTCAAAGTACTTCACACTAAAATTTCAGCCTGATAGGACTAATTTGAATTCACCGCCGCCGAGTGCTCGATTCTCTCGCGATTCCTCTCAATGAGAGGAATATTATTACTACTTTTTTCTCTCTATATACTTGTTCAACCATGATATAGTTTCATTAGTTCCTACTCTGCTTCTCGAGTAGAAAGTACATCGAGTAGTCGCAAATAGATAAATGAAGGCTGTATCTAAAGTTTACTTGAGTGAACCGTGCCTTCCTCTCTTTTCATTGCATCACAACACTCCTACCATTGCGCTTCTTAAGCAATGTTTCTCAATCCATTTCCTACACAGTCCATTGTTTCTCACTGAAAAGCCAAAGGAATTCACTGTAATCCAGTCAATTTCAGATCCCTGCCCGATCTCGAATCTCTCTTATACGCGTGCCACGACTGAGATTGTACTCACAAAAAATTAAAACATGAAAACATCGAAGTAAGTCTGACTCTAATTTACTTTTAAATACGTCTTTTATACATTTTTATATGTCAAAGTGTTATTTTCATGTATGACTGTTCACTATCTTCGAAACACTGTACCAGACGCATAAACTTGGCTTAGACAGGCATTCTGGAATGTGTCCACTCCCTGGAAAAGCTGCGAGCAGATGGAACGCTCATGGATTTCCCTCGTACTATGAATTTTGTTATTCCTCGAACTGAAATTCACTCGGGACATCCAGGTCTCTTTGCACTAGCTCCGGACTGGAATTCAACGCCCAATTCCACCTAAAAAGTATAAAACCATGCCTAATGTTGTATACATGCTTTTCCATTGTACAGTTACTCCCGTAGATAAATATTCACCGATTCAACAACCCGAGTCCATTCATAGCCTCATTCCATTCGGGTGATTTCATCTGAAAACAGGCACTACGCCGGATGTGAACAAAAACTTTGGGAACCTACTATGAACACTTTTTTGGTTCTCGTCCGACCTAGTGACCTGAAAATATTTATCCACGCGCTTCGATGCCGTGTGGGACGAAGAGAGTCGACACT
This sequence comes from Pristionchus mayeri, assembly GCA_036245805.1. NCBI lineage: Eukaryota > Metazoa > Nematoda > Chromadorea > Rhabditida > Neodiplogasteridae > Pristionchus > Pristionchus mayeri. The sequence goes on from BTRK01000007.1 coordinate 1,103,869, forward strand.
AAGTCTTATGAGAACTATGTCGTCATTTCGCCTTTTCTAAGGATACATGACGTCATTATTCCCATCCGACCTAGTGCCAGAGAATCGGCCATTTCTCTCTCAGCAAAGAAGCCAGTGATCGATTCGACCATTCCGCGTTTCTCTACCTCTCTTTCACTCTCTTCCATTGCCATACTCTCCCGTCTTTGCCGTCTATACTCTCCTCTCTCTCACATTGCACGCTCTCGTTCCTCTCCTCGTTCTCTCCTGTCGTCTCCCTCGCACACCCTTGTAAAACGCCTCAATCAAGTGCGAGTGGCTACTATTCGTGTCCGTTTCTTCAGTTTCTCGCGTTTTTGTCCTGAGTTTTTTCCTCCTTTTCCTCAGTTCTTCCACTTCCTCGTATTCTCTCCATATTCAATCAGACTTTTCGTTAAAATTATCAAATTTAGCAATTTTCTCTCGTTATGTCCGACCTAATTTGTCGTTCTCACTGACGGACCAAAAGAATTGAATCGATTGTTCCAAATTCCAGATCCCTACTCGATCTCGACTGTCGTTGCTATGGCGAAACTTCAAATTTATTTATTTTAATTTATGAATATTATGCAATCGAAGAAAACAGAAACGATCCAATAAGAGATAGAACATAATGGTGAGCACATCTTTCCATTTTTTCGGGCACTAGGTTGGATGAGAACTAAAGTCATACCGGATTTGATATATCAGGCGGGGTCATAGTTCTCATCCGGCCTAGCGCCATTTTTCGTTGTTAAAACGAGGAACAGCGCTGGTGCTGCACCAGAAAAAAAAGCGAAATACAGATAAACCTTTCAGAACCTTCGATGATCAAGCTTTGACGTTTTGTAAGAAAGTATTAGGGTGTCCCGAAAGTTCGTGCACTACTTTTTGAAAATATGTTTTTCAAATGTCATCGAACTTGTAAGGGGGTAGTAATCGGCGCTGGATAGGGCATCCACTGTTCTTCCGTTTACATACTTCAGGGCTTGAAATCCTTGCGTTTTCGCAAAAATAATATAATTAATCCTGATCCATATAGAAACACCCCATTTACAGTTCTCTCATCTGTAGAGATATAAACCAGATTATCCGCTCCTGTGAGTTAGTAGTTCATTCTAAGCAAGTTTCCCAAACATCCCGCTGCCCCATATTGCATTGCAGAATTTAAACGAAACTCGTGATTTTCCAAACAAAATTTCAAAAAGTTGAGAATTTCATTCCAAACATGGATCTAAACGACTGCTAATAAACTAAAACTAAGAACTATTATTTTTTGAGTGGCTTGTCATTCGAAGAAAGATTACAAAATTTAATAATTAAAAAAACGAAATTTTTTAAATTAATGAAAGTTGAAAGTTTTGCACTACTTCAGCTATCACTAAAGATAGCTGTTGAGTGACTATTTTAAAAATAACTGCACACCCATCTCCTTCATTGGTTTCAATCCGGGTCTCACACAATAGTCCTAATTTGTGTTAAAAATTTTACAACGACATGACCGAAAATAGACTTTTCAGGTAATTTCAGCGTAATTAGATAGTGTTTTCAGAATATGATAGCGGAATCAGTTAGTAAACCTGCACATGTACAAAACACAAAGCAATATTTGATATGGTGCATTATAGTTCGAAAGGGAAAAAATAAGTAAAAATAGTGCACGAACTTTCGGGACACCCTAATACAAGGACAGAACTATATGATTAGGTGAAGAAAATCTCGAAAAATGAAAAAGATGGTGATGAGTGTAGATCTGCCACAAAGTGCTCATCACTTCCTTTCCAGGCAAATATCAACTCTGGTACTTTACATTACAACATAGGAGATAAAGACCACGGTTCTGACAAAGGATGCCAGTGTGACTAATGTGTTCACAAACGCTTCCTTCATGGACTTTGTAAAACAGCCTACGATAAATATTGTCTACTCATGCGACTGTCCATTAGACACACACAATGTTATCCTTCAAGTATAATGGTACCAGGAAAAGGGGAGAAATTATTCATTCCGTGAGATCAAAGAGTCCAGATTGGGAATCCTCAGCTGCCAAGTTAGTCGATAGTGGTCCGTCGAAAGATCAAAGATCGCGGGAAGCGCACTGGCAACCAGGGAACGAACAGGGAAGATATATCTGGCATTCCAATGTCGTGTACCGTAATCTTATCCACACTCCTGGTTCTCTGTTTCAGCATGCCATCCCGTAGAGTTCCAGCAATAATCTTCCCTCTAGTTGCATCTCCCGCTGGAACTCTAGTCGAATTGTTCTAGAACGTTATAGTAATCACGTATGCATCTCCATTTCTTGAGCTCGTAATCTCCGAAATCGCAATCCATTTCTCCATTAAAATATTCGTTTTCTCTTTGATTGCAGTGTTTTCGAATATCGAGATTACCCTTTCCCGCCCGTTCTCGAATAGTTCAGAATATCGGAAGCTTCCTATCACATCGCTCTCCCTCCTTGAATATTTTCGCCAGACCGTAACCTCTCCTAACCCTCCACTCTCTCCTCTGGCTAAGCTACTCGACTATGGCATAGCGTAGAGAAGCTCCCAATCTTGTTTCTGAAATCTTATTTGTAAATCATCTCACTTCAAATTTAGACCATCTACTTCATTGGATACATTTACAATAGCACAAAACGATTACAATAACACAAGGTAAATAAATTTAACAAAAATATTCTTAGGCGACTACGCACTTCTTTGTGCTCCTATTCTTCGGATTTCTTCTGGAACCTCGTCTGCTTCTTCTGTGAACTCTTCCATTCTTCAGCCTCAACGATGACGAGGGAGAAGAAGGAGGAGTGATCTTTGATCCTTGGGCGATGGAGATGATGGGCGATGGAGATGAGGAAGAGCAGCTACTAGAGTCATCCGAATCTGAAATCTGAAGATGATTATTCCATCCGGAAGAGCAAGAAGGAAAGATGATTACCCCCCTCCCAATACACAGAAGACTAAAAATGTCCAAAAATATGCCAGTTCACAACATTTTCGATGATCAAGCCTTGGCGTCTTGGCTAAAAAGTAGAGGGAAAGTGCTATACGACAAGGTAATAATTTCTAAAACTTACCATTGATGATGAAATCGGCATCCAAGTCGCACGAGGGCGCAAATCCATCTTTTTCAGCCATGAACTCGCTCCTTGACTGGCAATTGGGCAAGAATTCATCCATCAGCTGCTGTTCGAAATCAGATGAGTAGAAGATGACTGGATCATTACCATTTGGTGACGTCATCTTGCCCTCTCCAGAAGGAGAAGAGGAGGAAGGAGATGAGAAAGAAAGAGGAATAATCCAAGGAAAGAAACTCGGATCGAGAAGGGTAATGGGGAAAGAACTGATCCATTAGGGATTGCTCGAAATCGGGGGAATAGAAGATGGGAGAGGGAGAATCCTGCACACAAACAGAACTGGAACAGGAATCCATAGTAATGAGATAGAGTAAAGAGGGGGAGCAACGAGTCAGTGAGAAGGAATAGTGAACGAATGAATGGGGAGGAGGGAGAGAGGAGGATTCGGATGTCACTTTCGAAATATTCGCTGGAACGGCGTGGGGGAGAGGGAGGGGAGGGATTGGAACACTCCGATCGTACTTTCGAAAATATATGACCGGTAGAGGAAGTTCCGATCAGAGTTTAGAAAATATCTTTGGAAGAGGAGGAGAGAGGACAAGTACTCTTCATTTTGAATTGAACGGAGAGATAGAGAATGTTCGAGCAGGGAGGGAGAGAGAAAACGAAGGTGAAAAAGTGGAATGACTCATGCACGTAGGAAAGGCCAAATTTCGTGTTTTTTTTTCTCTCTCTCTCTCTCTTTCGCTCTCTAACTTCTGCACATTCTCTATTGTTAGAACAATAACTTGCCGACTCTTTTCCAGAATGCAATCTCAGCATCTAAATCCGATTTCAGCCGAC
>BTRK01000007.1:1108281-1152837 GCA_036245805.1 Pristionchus mayeri
GTAGTAGCATACGCGAATCTGCAAGGAGGAAGACTAGTCCCACCCCTCTTCTTCCTCTCCAATACCTCGACAGATTGTGATTCCTCTCGAAGTTGGTCGTCCTTTCTCTTCTCTCCCACTCTTCCAGATACGGTTCCACGTACGTCACTTGAAGGTAGGCACGAGAAGGATCGAGAGTGTCACGAGACACCTGCGAGTACTCACCATTCCCCCCCCCCCCTCTTCATCCTCCACTCACATTGTTGCTATCCTTGATGACGTGGAATACTCCTAGAGGGAATCTCTCGCTGTAGTACTTCTCCAAGTCGTACGCGAAATCGGATAGTTTCATGTATGGGGCAGACTGCAGAGAGGAGAGATTGAGAGAGTGAGGCAAGTTCCCTCGCCTTGTACACGAATTCCTCCCCATCGATATCCCCGAATCTCGAACCGAAGAAGGCCACTCGGAAGTACGTGCCGAAGCAACGCTTGTCAGAACTGGAGAGAGAGAGGATGAGAGTGGGAGTGGGAGTGGGGGGGGGGGGGGGGGGGCGAACCTCCTGAGGGGGACTCCACCATGCATCGGTAGTATCCTCCTTCAGTTTGATGTGTCCTTCTATCTTGACGAGTGCATCTCCGAGAGTGATATGGAGGGAGGAAAGACGACGATAGTCACGGGAATGGGCGAGGATCGGAGAGAGGATCTGAGAGGGAGCAATGAGAGAGGGAGAGGGGGGGGTAGGAAGGGACTACCTGGAAGACGTGGGGCATCATCTCGTACTGGAATGCCTTTTCCAGCAGGTTGAATGCACTGAAGCACTGCAAAGAGACAGTATCAGCCAGTGATTCCTTCTCATCCCACCAATTCGATGAGTCCGCCCTCCTTGAAGTGCTTGCTCTCGCAGATTCCGTCAGTATCGGGGGAGATGGCATCATCGGAGACAGCCGATTCCTCCAGCACGTTGTCGGAGAGGGCGGAGAAGGCGTTCGCCCCAGAGGGAAGGTGGGAGGAACAAGGACGCATCGCCAGGTATCTGAGTGAGGGAGGGATAAGGAAGGGGAAGGGGTCTCAACTCACTCAGCGACGAGTGCTGCAGAGTGGATGACACACTGGGCCGCCTCTGCATAGCAGCCCTTCTTCTCAGCACGGGAAGACATGTCCAGCAGCCAGCGGACACTGAGAGAATCACACAATCATTTGACTTCCCGGCACTCAGTAGGAGTAGGGCATATAGGTGGTGAATGGCCTACCGTAGATCGGGGTTGTTCTGGTATCCTTTGGCGATTCGTAGATCAGATCCATACTCATCTCGAAATCATCACGGAACTCTTTGATGCGGACAGTGTCCGAGAGTATCATATGCATATTGAAAACCAGGTCTTTCACCTGAAATAGATGGATGAGTAGATTAAGCACTAAGGTAAACAACAAAAGATGGCAAAAATCGCCATCATAGAGGTGAGCTGTCATCATCTCTGATCAAGAGTAGCAAATAAATCAAGAAATCATCTGGCGGTATTATATTTTGCATCTCGCTGTGGAGGGGAACCGAACCAACGGCCAGCGGGCAACAGCCCTATCCACTTGCCAATTCACCACGGTCGATTGTGGGTTGTGCTATGAATGTAACTAGTGACTAGAGACCCTCTTTCTCTTTCTCTCTTTCACAAAACGTCTGCTCAAATTAATTTCATAATTTTTTAACTTAAAAATACTTACCTGTTCACAGAAACTCTGAAGTGAAGTTGTTGAGCTGCCGATGATTCATTGTGAGCATAAGAGAGAAGAGTACGGAAACTTCTTCTGAGGAAGTCCTCGTTGATCCACGAACCACTTTGAGTGCCTGTAATTGATGAGTTATGGAGACAGATAGGTCAATCGACTCACCATTGGACACGAGAGTGGAGAGTGACATGGTGAAGTGGATCTTGACTCTCGCCAGACTGGAGGTGCTCTCGTAGCTCTCCCTCATCAAGAGATACGCCGATGCTGCTGCCTGCAGTCTCTCCCTCTCCCTCCCCTCCCCTCCCTCCCCCCCCCCCACTCACATGACTCCTCACGATGGGCACTCTGGATGCACAGTGTCTCAGCAGCTGCAGACACAACTCCCCGCACTGTTCACTCTCCGTCTCGAAGACAACGTCGGGATACTTGACGACGAAGGAACGTTGAGTGGCGAAGACTGACTGCAGCACTGACAGAGACTGACGACACGACAGCATGTGCATCTGAGAGGAGTACGGTAGGGTACGGTAGGACAGAGAGATTACTCACGATCAGTTTGAATAGAAGAGGGAGAATGGGCAGGAGATGATCACAACCAGCAGACGAAACGACCTGCAGGGAAAGAAGATAAAGGGGGTGAATAGAATTCTCTCCTACTGACCTGACAGGCATTCTCGATCGTATCCAGCACAGTGAGAGTTGCCTCAGCACACACGAGAGATTCGAGATGGTCGATTGACTCCGCTCTTCCTTCTCTCCATCTCACGGCCCCCTCTCTCCTTCCCACTCGAATTGTCTCGTCCATATCACGTGCCTCCGTGATCCCCTCCAGTCCATCATCCTGTACTTCCCTCTCTTCTCCCTTCCCTTCCCCTCCCTCTCCAACCTGGACAGCCTTGTACTCGAATGATGATACTACGAGAGTGAGGACATCTAGGAGAGCGACGAATCGATGGGGAGAGAGATCTCTCAGCCATCCACGGAGCGAGCTCCCATCCAGGGAACGGAGTACCCAACACACACTCATCAATAGCTGAAAGGGGAGGGGGAGAGGAGAGGGCAGGGGAGGGGAGGATGTACCTGTCTGGTCTGTTCATGATTCAGAGGAGGTCGTAGTGGAGGGAGGGGGAGAGAGAGAGGAAGAAGCAGCCAGTCCTTCGTCTCCTCCCATTCCCGCAATCGCCAATGCCACTTGGGGATCCACTCCCATTGAACTGAAAGAGGGAGAGGAACTAGACGATTAACTGGACACTATCGCAAGTACCGTTCCCTAGGATGACTCGAATGAGATAGGGCTTACCTTTCGTCCATCTTCCTCCTGCTCTCGAACAATCTCGTGGACGAGAGTCCATTCCACTTCTTCTCATTCGATATCAGCAGACTCACGTTGTCAATGACTATTCCCAGAATGGGAGTGTAGAGAGAACAGACCTGGAAGGGGCATCTTCCACTCTGATGGATAGAAGGAAGGCTGACTCTATTCCTCATCTGGGCATCTCCAATCCTCGGATCACACTCATGAGCAGCTAATAGAGAAGTGAGAAGGGAGAGGACACTCGATCGAATGATTGGAGAGGGAGACGAATCGAGGATGGAAGAGAGATCAGAGAGGATCAGACCGAGCAGGAAATGACGAGATCTCAACGAATACCACTCATCATTCATCCACATTTCCCCTCTCTCACCTGTACTCATGAGTGAGATCACTCATGATTGATCCCCCACTCGATCCCCTACTAGAGAGAGAGGATCCTCCTGGACTAGGAGGAGCTTGCAGGGTTTGGAGGGTTGGAGGGGTGGAGGGAATGTTGGGGAGACGAGACCATCGAGTTCACTGCCATCAATCAATTATCTATTGTGCAACTTGAGAGACATCAAATATCATGTCCCTCCCCATCAGATAATCTTCCCTCTTAGCAAATGTTCACTCACTCATGCCAGCAGTGGAGGAAACTGTGTTGAGGACATTTGGGAGATTGAGAAGGATGAAGTGTTCGTGAGAAGAGATGATACGGAGGAAGTTCAGTTTAAGGATTGTCAGCTCTATCGCGTGTTTAGTCGACGAACTGAACATATTGAAATAGATTGTACCCTATCCCCTTTTATAGAAGAAGAAATCCTAATGATTGAGTGAAACTAACTTGATCTCTCTAATGAGTTCCCGATTGGAAATGGGCGATAAGTTTGAATGCGAATGAACGATCGAGGAGAGAGAGAGAATCACGAAGGAAGAAGGCCATGATGAAGTGAGAGTTGTCGACAGATTCTGTTTCACCGTGCACTGACTCTTCCGATCGTTGACCAACTGAAGAGAGGAGATTCTCCCCCCCCCCCCCTCCTTCCTTCCTCTCTGACCTCACTAGTGATCATCTCACTGAGAGAAGCAAGAGATCGACAGAATCGATCGGAGAATCTCGATTTGCGATGAAGGAAGAGACGACCAGTCATCGAGAGGAATTCAGCCATCGACTTGGTCTACAATGGAACACTCGAATAGATGAATACTCAGTGGAATGGAGAACTCACAATGAGTTCAAGGAAGAAGAATGAGTTCTCGAATGCTTTATCCTTCGCACTCCCACTCGATGTCACCCATAGCTCAGCCAATTCCTCGTGTAGCAACTGAAGAGGCGAAGAGTCGAGTTGCTACCCCCCCCCCTTCTCCCTTCCTCACCTTATTGGTGTTGAGTAGAGTATCTTCGATTGGACTGCCTTTGACATTCCTAGATCTCTCGATATCCTCTGAATGGTCCTTCCATTCCTCCTCCCCCCTTCCTTCCTTCTCTCACCAATAATATGGAATATCTTCTCTGAGTCAGGGGAAGCGAGAACACTCGTCTCCTTCGCCATCTCTCTACACTCCACTGACCATGGACGAGACTCTGCAACGCGTACTCCTCCCCTACTCTTCTCCCATCTCCCCATCCATTCCAACCTCACCTTTGGATGCAATCTTGAAGTAATGAATGTAAGTGGGGAGTAGCACTCCTCTTCCATGCTGGTCACCATTCTGTGAATCCACCAACTGCGTGCATATCTTAGCTAGCTGCCCGAGAGTAGAGAAACACGTGGAGGATGTGGCCTCTGCAAGGGCATTCCTATGTTTACTCCTCCCTAGAGTGGGGAAGGGGAGGGGGGCACTCACTGGTGTAGGGAGGATTGGCGACGAGCGTGAGCAGGTTGTCCATTATCTGTAGAGGAAGGCGATCATCGGTTCGGGACGAGCCTCGAATGGAGAGGTGGAGGGGTGCAGAAGGGAGAGAAGGGAGTGGAGGAGATACCTTGAGAATGCCTTGGATGGCAATGATGAGAGATGACTCGGGGATGGGTTTGGAAGTGGAGAGAGAAGAGAAGGCTGAGAGGAATCTCTCCAGATGTTCATCCTAGAAAGGAAGGGTAGTCTTGACTCATTCTCGTCTCTTCTCAACCTGTGGATGGACTGTAGTGATGGGTAACACATCCGATGAAGAAAGATGCCTTATGTCCATCCAACCACTTCATATTCGGCAGCTGGACATCCGGAGGAAGATATCCATATGACTGGAAGGAAGAGTGGAGAGGAAGAATAGGAGAGGAGTGGTACCTGGGGTAGTTTCTCGAGTGCGATTGGAGGGAGAATTCCCCATTGGCCAGTCTCTTTTCGCGGAGCAGAGGCAACCACTGCAATCATTCATTCAGATGCAAATCAGCCTTTTCCAATTTCGTAACAATACACGAATTCTAGTGCTGTGGCCCGATGGCCGCTGGTTCGGTTCCCCTCCACAGCCAGATGCAAAATAAAATACCGCCAGATGATTTCTTGATTTATTTGCTACTCTTGATCAGAGATGATGGCAACTCACCTCTATGATGGCGACTTTTTTCCCTTTTTTATTGTTTACCTTAGTGCTTAATCTACTCATCCATCTATTTCAGGTGAAAGACATGGTTTTCAATATGCATATGATACTCTCGGACACGGTCCGCATCAAAGAGTTCCGTGATGATTTCGAGATGAGCATGGATCTGATCTACCGAATCGCCAAAGGATACCAGAACAACCCCGATCTACAGTAGGCCATTCGCAAGCTAGATACCCTACTGATTGCAATTATGTAGAGGTTACTGAAGTATAGGGAAAAAGGGGTGATACCGAATATCCCAAGGGGAACTCGACTGGGTCGTCCTTGCTGCCTGTCTTGCACGAGACGTGATAGAATGTGAGAGGAAGTGATGGCCATCATCCAACACACAAGGAATCGACAGTTTGATCTCGTCCCACAGTTGAGGAGTCCTGAGGGGGAGAGGAGATACAATCATCCAACCAGTACTCACTTGTTGTGGTACAGCACGTTAGTGCGTGCGAAAGTGGCAGTGGGTCGTCCAGTGGATCGATCGAGAAGACCATCTGAGGCTCCTCTCGCGAGTTCATTAATTCGATCTGAATAGACCAGTGTGCCAACTCCTCCCTCTCCTCCTACCTTCACACATATATTCCTTGCCGTGCCTGATCTCGCCGACATGTTCACCCATCGAGGATACAAGAGCATCGTGTTACTGCAATCTCATCCTTCCCCTTCCCTTGTGCAACGAGGCCCCCCATCCGAGTATCAACTGACCGATAAGTGAGATTGACAGCGTACTGTCCATTGTGAGGCAGTTGATCAATCTCTTGAGTGATTGTCATCTCTTGATTCGATGGACTATTCAACGTCGTCTCATTCGTATTCCCCACCATCCTTCCCTCTCCAGTCACTCTCCCTTCCACCTCATCTGCATTCTCACCCCTGCAATACTACGGTCGACAAGTGGACACATTCTACCACTTCATCCATTCTCTGCACCGTCTACTCGATTGCTCTCACAGGATCCCTTCGACTGACCATATCTTGAGTGATATCTCGACGGGGAAATTCTTGCCCTTCTTCCCTCCATTCCTCCTCTGCTCCATCGCAATCTTCATCAATTCATCATCCGTCACTTTCTCACTCTCCTCAAAGAGACAAGTATACATTTCATCCGATGAACATAGCATATGGAGGGAAACCTGACCACTTTGATGAACTGATTGAGGGTGAGGAGAGATTTGGCTGAAGAGAGGCAAGAGAGTGGTGAGGAGGAGCACGAAGGGAGGGCCTGCACGAGGGAGGGTCAGATAGGGAGGGGAGCAGGAGTGGATACCATCTCGGGACTCTTCTCCATACTCGACTGCGTATTCTTCCTCCTTGCTAGAGGAGTTCTCACTCTATTCAGTACAGTAGAAGCACTCGTTCCACTCCCGATTCTCAAGCCAACCATTGATCCCATAGAGGATTGAAGTGGGACTAACCTCTTGAAGGTACTAGTGGTGGATACAGACACTCGATCAGCCGATACAATGGAGGACGAATCATCTCCAGCTAGAGGAGCAGATCCATCTCAATCATCCATAACCATGATTGGAAGCAAGAGTGACCTACCTTGAGAGAGGGTTGATGTCATCATGCTCGTTCCCTCTCCACTCTCTCCCCCATTGAGAATTACTCGAGAGAGATCAATAAACATGAGTGCGAGCACCATCCGATAGTCACCTCAACCATTATCTTTCACCCGAATTCATCTTTTTTTATTTCTCCCTACGTCGCTACCGTACTTTCTTGTCTCAACAGTTCATGATCCCCTTCATATTACAGTAATCCCTATTTCAGTCACTCACTCAATCGAGAAGTGAATTGTGCAGCGACCTCCTTGACCTTCTCTCTGTATCTCTCATCCTTGCAGAAGGCGACATAGTTATCGTATGCCTCACTGGGGATCGCACCCGAAGAGGATCTTCTCCAGCTGCATGAGTCCATTCACTTCCCCCTACATCCACCCCCCCCCCCCCTCATACCTTCACCATCATCACGATATCAGCAATGGCGAGGAGAGGGCGAATGCAGCTTGTTGGCACTGTGCCATCGCCTCATCCAGTCCCTGAGAACCCATCCTCATGTCTGTATTGGGACATGGAGCTGACCTGTTGGGTAGTGAACTGGGGAGGGTTGAGATTGAAGTGGAAGCTCTCTGAGATTCTCTTCTTCTGTCGAATATCGAAGAGAGTGAGTGATCCATAGAGTGGTTCCGATTGCATCTCCACTCGCAGCTGAGATCTCTCCTCCATCCCTTCCTCCACTACTCCCTCACCTTGACCACTTTCACGAACAATCGATACCCACTCCTCTCTTCAGGGAAGGGAGGCTGCACTCGCACCTCCACCAGTTCACTCTTAATCAAACTATATTATTCCACCCACATATGTCTTCTAACTGACGAAGGGTGCAGTGAAGCAGAATACCCAAATCGAATTAGCATATTTTTCCAACCAATATACATTGCACGATGCCCTCTTCTGTCCCCCCTCCCTCCCTCTCCTTCCCTCACTTCGTCCTTGGGGAAGAGTAATCCGACGGTGACTGGATGTCTCGATGCATTCCTCTTCAATTCATTCTCCTCGTCCATCTGTGCTATCGAGACACGATCGACGATGCCAGAGAGTGCCTAAACAACCAATGATGCAACTAAAGTTTGATCACTCATCAGTATGAAAAGGGAAGGAATTACGCTGTAAATAAAAGGCCTCACATCATCGGGGGTGCTATCGTTGAGTCGTCCATTGTTGATATCGGAAGATCCCGCTGTGCACGTCGAATTGCAGGAGGTGTACGACGTCCTCTTCGAGCCCTGATCAAAAGAGAAGAAGTGGATTGGATGGGAGGGGTGACTGACTGCTTCCTTGTCCACTAGACTGGCACTCCTCGTCACTCGATGCGAACTCTCCCCATCTCCCTCGTACACGTGCGGAGAGATTACCGTATCCCGTTCTCTGCAATGACTACTGTATCAATCGATCGATAGGGGAGTGAGTACCTGAGCAGTTTCTGAAGGGCATCACCAGAGCAGAGATGGGCAAGTTTGCGATGGAGGAGAGAAAGGGGATCGGAGAGAGTTGAGAGGACTGCATGGGCCTCTGCCTCCACGGGGACACTAGAAAACGATTAGGGTGAGTAGATAGGCAGATCAAACTGACGTTTTAATATCGACTGGTGGATCGGCAGTCCCCATTCTCTCTCCACTTGACGAATCTCTACGTCGTCTACTGGAAACTCGGACAATCTGGAAAAGAGTACAGGTCTTCAGTGTGATAGGACAACAACATTGTTACGCTCTCGGAGTGGAAAGAGAAGTTGTCGAGGATGAAATATCATAGACAGCTGAGGTTTTCCGTTGCGAGAGAATCTCCTCTACATCGACACAATCAACGACATCAGATAAATTGACCTAGAAGGGTTAGAATGGATTCCAGGGTGTTCCAACTTCCTCACTTGCACAGTCTTCCCTCCATCAGTCTCGGTAGTATTCTGGTAGGGAAGGACGATCCCTCCTGATCGAATGTGCATCCTCACGTCAGCTGCTGTTGCCCTTAAGAGGAAAATTAATCGATGTGACGATGAGAGAGAAAGGGATTCCCTTGACTCACCTGCTCTTCTTGCTCACAAAGGCACGTTGTCCTCCCAAGTGAGACGACGCCATCTCCTTCTCTCCACCTATCTACACTGCATCCAATGACCTGCAAGCAGTGAGTTCAACTGTCGAAAGATAGATCCGACCTATGCAACTCGAAAAATAAAAGAGGGCTTTATTACTCATTGGCTTATAAGAGAGAAACGATAACTTGCTACGGGTAAGAACAGCATCCAACGAAGACCATAAGCAAGAAATAAATTTAAAATAAAGAAGATGTAATAAGAAAAATCAATAATTAGAAAATAGCCAACCCGCGTTACAGTGAAGCTCAGTTCAGTGTTGACCAGTTCATTGGGGCGCGCATTTTGCGTTGTGTCAGCCTTTGCTCTCTGACATCTCTCGCGTTTCCATGCATTGTGTGAGTGAGATGTGGTTGCTATGGCACTTCCCCCTCAGTCTCTCCAATCAAGATGGCGATGGTAGGTCACCCTTTCACGTCTCTTCCCAATATTCATTCTTTGAGCTTCTGAACAAACTGAGGAGTAAAGTGAAGAAGAGATCCTGCTCCAGCCGTAGATCGAATCCGAGGAGGGAAACAAGAAGTGCCAGAACTAAAGCATTACGTCGACTCTCGAGACTACCAAGGGGCCATCTCCTACCTTCTCGTATTCCACCCCACCATTTCACCCCCTACCGTACCCCCATTGCAGTTCAATAGGAACGAGAAGGAATACAATGCGGAGAATGAATTGTGGCTGGGTTACTGTTACTTCCAATCCGGCGAATACGCCAAGGCTCGTGGAGTGAGGAATACTCTCTCTCTCATCCATTCATGCACCTCCCCTTAGGTCTACGAGGGATTGATATCGAGGAAGGAGATGGTAGAGGAGGCCAATGTATATCTAGGATGCTGCTTCTTCTTCACTGGACACTATGAAGAGGCGGAGAGAAGTACTACTCAAGGGTACTCATCCAATCCCCTCTCCCCCAGTCTCCTTCTCCATCCAGGTGCCTCCTCGAGTCTCCAGATTCGAGCTCTGTGCCATGTAGCATCTAAACTAGGAGACAACAGTGAATTGATGAAGAACCATTCCAAGTTGATGGTAGGTTCCTCTTCCTCCTCTCCCCCCTCCTCCGATCCTCCCCTTCTTTCCTTTCCCCTCTCCGTTCAGCAGATTCGATCGAAGATTCGATGTGTCTTGCCTCTCTCAATTTCCTCGGTCAACACTACGATGAGGCAGTCAAGTTCTATCAACCTCTTCTCAATGCGAACGAGTGAGAGAGAGAGAGAGGGAGGGGGGAGGGGGACTTGGTTCACTTCAGGAATATGATAGCTCTCAACTTCTACATCGCCCTAGCAGAGTTCAAGCAGGAATCATACGTGCCAGCTGAGGTTTCCTCATTCCTTCTCCATCCTGATCCTCTCTTCTTCTCTCTAGATGTTCGTCAAGAGATTCCTTCATCATTACCCTGATAGTCCCGCCGGCCTCAACCTCTACAACTCCATCAAGTTCCGAGCTGGAAAACCAGTGAATGTATGGTGATCTTTGATCTCAGTGTTCTCTCTCTCTTGCTTAGGTGGACACTTCGATCATAAACAATCTCTACCCCCGCGGCGAAAGTTCTCTTCCAACACAATCACGTCATATTCACTGGAGGGACGAATGTGATGCAGGTTGTCTCTTATTCATACAATTTGATCTTTGATCTCTCTAGGTTCTGCCCACTCTGGTGGATGAGGTTCCCGAGGCACGAATCAATATCGCCCTCTACCATCTTAATCGAGGTATTCCATCCGAGCAAGACAATCGTATTCGGAATAGGGCGATTAGTTTCAATATCAATTTCATTTTCTTCTCAGAGGATTACGAGTCTGCCTATCGTACAATGGAGATGGTGGAGGAGGCGAAGTTCCCGTACGAGTATCTCCTCAAGGGAATCGTCCATCTACTGATGGGACAGACTCAACTCTCACTCCAACATATGACCACTGCCAGAGAGTACTTCCAGAGTGCTGGCATGGACAGAAACATACAACGTGAGAAGACGAGATAGGGAACTCTCTCTTGTTCTGGTCGACGAGAGAGTATGCAGAATGAAGAGAGTCCTCTGCAGACACTCCAAATGGACGACTGGCCATGAGTGCTTACTTCTTCCTAGCTGGAGAATTCACTGATGCAGTTCACTTCCTCGACTCCCTCAGGGTAGATCATCTCTCCCTCCTCATCTCCCTATTCCATTCAGGATCTATTCGAGATGGAAGACAAATTCAACTTCAATTTCGGGCAAGCTCTAGTGATGACTGAGAGGTAGTTTCTCTTCCCTCCTCCTCCTATTCCTCTCGCTCTTCCTCTCTCTCTCATCTTCAGATACAAAGAGGCGATCGAGGTTCTCTCTCGAGTCACCAAGTTGAAGTCTCCCATCCACACACAATTCCTCGTCAGAGCATGTGAGAACAGTTGATATATTGGATGAAGACTCTCTCTTTACTCTCACGGAAGAGAGAACACCGACTAGAGATGCGCCCAAGTTCGAATCAAGTACAAAGTCGTTTTTCCGCAACATGATTCCAACTTGAGAGAAGGATCTCTCGATTCTCCACGCTCTCTCGCATCGCTTTTGATTCCAACTGAGCACACGAGAGATTCTTCCCTTAGTTGATGAATTCGCGGTTAGAATAATTGGTCTTGCAGATGTGATGGAAGGCGAGGCTGAACAAGCGTGGCAGTTATTCATGAAGGTCCGGAATTCGAATGAGAGTGCAACTCTACTCAAGATCATCGGGAGTGATTCATACACGGTGAATAGACCACGCCCCCTTCTTACCACCTTTTCCCCTTCAGACGAACCAATTCTACTGGATGGCCCGTGCCTATGATGCTCTCGAGAAGATCGACCCTTCTCCCGATCACTGGTTTGGAAAGAGAGCTGCTGTTTCTGGACAATTCATGTTATTGGTGAAGGGAGAATGCACAGGGTGAGTACCCCTCCCCTTCCTCTCCATTGTGGATCTCTTGCAGGAAGGAGATGAGTGATGTCCTCTCATTCCTCCAGAATGGAAATCACTCCCAGATCGAATCCATCACTCGCGATATCAGCAGTTGGTGTGCTAAGAATGGAGTTCAGCTAGACAGTCAATTACTTGAGAATTTATTATGATTACCAATACGAGTTTCATTAATGTTCATCCATCTATAATACATCCTTCTCTTTATGTTACATGAAACAACAATCAATTTTTTTCCTTTATCATGCACAGTGTGGCTCGATCACTAGAGATATCTGCAGCTGTTGCAGAAAGAATTGAGAACAGAAACTAAAAATGCCAGAAAATTTATTGTGATACACTGCAACTTTACGAAAGTGATTAGCAAAAACTACTAAGGTAAATAAAATAGGGAATATACTTGGGAAGATTAGTGAGAGAATAGGTAGTATCTAGATAGAGATTCTAGTCCCTCTGAGTGTACAATCGTTGAATGCAGATTAATACTTCGTTCCGAGGTTATTAGTTGATTGGATCATTGACTACAGTATACAAGCAAGCATGGAATGCATACAACCGTCGCATTATTCAATAGTAAGAGAGAGAGAAAGGCGAATTAGACAGGATAAGCAATCTAAAAGCAATAAGTGAACAATTGTCCGGCAAAAGCAGGAGTGAAGTGAGGGGAAGCACCAATGGAAGAGGAAGGAGAATGTACAGTCTAGACAGGACGGGGCTTCTTACTAGTCGTCCTTCTTACAGTGATCGCCCCCAGGGCAGCAGCATTCGGAGGGAGAGTCTTAGCCAGATCGAGAGAAGGGGAGAAACTACGCCGAGGACGGAGTTGGTAGGAAGAGGGAGCCATTTCGATCTTCATCCCTCCGGTCGAGGGATACGGATGAGAACGACTTCTGAAGGAAAGAGAATCAATCCCTCTGGAGTATGGAGTAAACTAACCCAGTAGTCAATTTCTTCAATGCAGAGGAAGACTTCGATGAAGAAAGGGGCTTCTCTTCAGTTACGATCACACGAGAAATCTGAATTAATTATTTCAAGTTGATGAGAGAAGGGAGAGAATGAGAGAGAAGCAGAAGGAAGTAGGGGAGGAAGGGTGAATCGCAGTATCATCAGTGACACACGACAGCAATCAAAGCAGCAAAACCAAATTCAATCGCATGCAACTCGTGTAAAATAAGATGAAAATAATTGCATACAGCATGAAGCGAGAACAAGCAGAAAAAATGTTGGCCAGTAAGTATAACACCCTCAAGCTTTCTAATTGAGAAGTAAAGATTAATAAAATGATTAGCACTTCACTGAATATAAGTTGAAGAGTTGATAAATAAGCAGGGACAGTACTCAGAGCAGAGCAGAGTATCGATCAGATAGTAATAATACTAGGATGAAAGTGTAAATATCCCATGCACGCCAAATACCATACCACAAGCAAGCAAAAAAAAATTTATTTTAAGTTCTACGAAAAACTACAAAACAAAAACATCTAAAGTGCAATGTAACAAACTTTGCTAGGGCAATATAACAGAAACGTCAACAAGATGAAGAACCAAAACAGATGCAAGAGAAGCATTATGGAATGTTACTTAGAGAAGGATTACCCAGAGAAATTAGGAACGTAATGCTATTCGGAAATGGAGCACTTATTCACAGCAAACCATGCACAGAATCTTTGCATACAGAATTAACTAAAACAAAGAAGCAACAAGAACAGTATTACTTTAAAAGACATAGACAAACTCAATAATTGGCAACCGGAGGAGGAATGGACGAAGCCAATTTAGGAGGGAACGGAATAGGGTTACGGTAGTGTCTATTGATGAATCGAATGGGGAGTGAATGATATGAGTGATGGGGTAAGTGAGCAGTGCAGAAAGTGAGCTGATTGTGAATGAGATAGTGGGGAAGGAAGCAGGACTCACTGGGATGAGAGGAGAGGGCGACTGGAGGATGCTACGGACTGCTCCCACTCGGGAAGGAATTCCTCCAGTGGGAGAAGAACTCGTGCGGAGAGGGGTCTGCAAGAGGACTATCAACATAGATATGATCCATCCCTCGCTCCCTAGTGTACACCTTCAGTGGTTCAAATAGTAGGCCAGGAAATTGTAACAATGTGAACATGACTGGCCTAATAACAAAATATTCTTCACTGATCGACCCCTCAAAATCAGAGTCATTCTGCAATTATGGGCCTACTTTTCGACCACTATAGACTGTACAATATGAATGGACAGAAAGTACCTTCATGAGCATCGGTTTGATGGGAGTGGTGGGCGAAGAGAAATTGGCATGTGCATTGCGCACTTTGCACGCCAGCAGACGATCTCCCTGAGAACGACCCTGAGCATCGATCTGCTCCTGCAATCAAGAGATCATTACGGTACTTTATTAATTGATACTTTTCAATCCCCCATGTCACCTATGTAGCTAGTTTGTTAGCTGAAACACGGCAAAGCCGAATGGGGAATTGGAAATTTCCCAAAAGCCGACTCTGGGGTATTTGAACATTATTTTCGGAACACTTGCGAGGTATTCTTCCACCTTAATATGAGCCAATTTGGAATCTTGTCTTTGAAAATTTTTCCCATGGAGTGCGTTTTTCATGCCATACAGTATTTAAGATAATTATATACTTCTGGGCTAATATTAAAATTATTTAGTTAATACAACAGGAAAAATGAATACTTCTGGATTAACAATTCGTCCGTTCTTGGTTGTGGATTGTGGGGGTTCCGTTCGTCTTGGAAAGAGGCAACTCGAGTGGACGAGAAGATCCCTGACGACGATTCGACGACTCGATTCGAATCTCTTCCACTTTGTTGACCAGACGAGTGACAACCATCTGTTGAGACAATGATCAGACAATAGAAGAGCGACTCAATGGATGCCCAATAAGTAGTCTAGAGGGAGTACCTTCTTGGGAGTAGTGGGTGTTCCTCCATTCCCATGTCTCCTCTTCGTGCTCATGCTTCTTCCCATATCCCAGCACATCTCTTGTTTCTCCATCTGCAATCCCTCTCCATTCACTCACTCCTTCTTCTCCTCACTCACCAAGAACTGCTGTTGTGGTCCAATCACTGATCCGGGTCTGCATATCCTTAGCCATGCCATGCACTCAGGGGCGGAGATACCGTATTCCTTCATCATCCAGCACGCGATCAAAGTGCCCGTTCTACCCAGACCTGCAACGAGTAGATTAATACTCGATGGGGGGGGGGGGGGTCATGTACCTGCCTTGCAGTGAATGGCCACTCCTCCCTTCGCAGTGTCTACTACTCGAATGAACTTCCTCACGATATCATCAGAGGGAGTGGACCCGTCAATGAAGAATAGATCGACATGGTCAAACCCGGCCTCAGTGAATCTGCCGTGAGTAGTGGATGTATCTCCACTCCCTAGTTCATTACCTCTTCGCATCGTACATCCTCGTGTTCAGACGAACGATCGTCGTCACATTGTGCTCACGGAAGTAATCGAAGTACACTTCGGGTGCATGGTAAGGATATCCTGGATGGAAATTATTGCCAATTAAATATAATAAATATAATACCGTTCTCGACTACGCTCTTCTCGTGGGGTCCACAGAAAGAGAGAATTTTCCCGGGTAGAATCCAGTTGAAATCTCCATTCTCGACTCTCTCATAGAACTCGTATTCATCCCCATCGAATGTGTTCACATCATACCACTTCTTCGTCAGTCCCTCAACATTTTACATCCTTATAATGTAAGCAAATAAACTTTTCCTCCTTATATAGTTCGAATAATATTCCATCCCAGTTCCTAAAACTTACAGAATGTTTACAAAGGTTAACGAAGAGACCGTATGAACACATCCAAATATTTGCCTCTGAGGGAGGGGAGGTATGACTCCCTCCTCTCCTGCTCACTCTCTACCACCCACTCACTACAATTAGACAAGGAAGAGAGAGGGGGGGGGGGGGGGAATTTGTGGGTGGCCGAAATACGGATCTTTTAGACTATTAAATAATGATAATATGCTAATTGAGGTACCTGCTCTAATCCCCTGAGCACATCATGTAGATGGAGATCATACGTGGACGGACCCATGGCAGCATCTCTGAATCCGATGTAATTCGGAGGCTGAGTGACCTCCAATTTGAGATACGCGAGATCTGCCTTCATTCCGTGGTAGATCATCTGCCATACGTAGTCATAGGATGGGATGACATTGAGAAGAACTCACGAGATAGCCAGCCATCAAAAAGGCTCCATTCACTCTGTTCGTGTCTATAGCATTTGTGTACGCCACGATTCGTCGCTTCGAGCGATTCTGAAATGAGTGATAAGACGATGATATCTCCAAAAAGTGCATGGGATGGGTGGTCAATGACTAACCTCCACCAGCGCATGAAGATGCTGAGTGAATCGATGCAGGACTGACAAATTCAAAGGACCGAAGTCATGATAGAAAGGATCGTAGTGAACCTGTAAATATGATCATACATGAAGATATTTCAAAGAAAATAAAGATCAGATACCTTGTCATCGATGCATATATATCGGACTGATGCATCCGAAGTTGGGACGGATGAGAAGGAGGCGAAGTATAATTGATTCGGGAGGATCTGCAGCACAAGCTACTTGGAAATGCCTTATATCCAAACAAACCTCAGCCACTTTTCCAAAGAGAACTCCAGACGAGGGAACAAAGAATCCTTGTCTAGTCATTATATTTATATAATTTTTTTTAAAAATCACGAGCCCCTTTCGCTTATAGTCTCTCCATGCCTTTAAAAAGTGAACAATAGAAATAGTTGCAAACACAATTTATTGACAGCGCGGGAAAAAGACAAAGAGAATAAAGGTGAGAACTATGCCAGGAGGGAAACTAGTGCAACGGAAACCAATAGAACGCATCTAGACAGCCATCTCGCAACAAACAACAAAAAGGCCGAGGGGCGGCGTCCCCTCCAAACCGCCGCAAAATTTAAACTAAGAGCCGGATAAAAGATGGTCATTGTATGCCGATTTTTACCATGCCGCGTATTTAAAATATGGATGACATTTTTCTTATTATTTATTTATTTTTGAGAACCCCCCCCCCCCCTTTTAAATTCTTGCTAAAAGTGAAGAATTCGTCAATGAGACATAGTTAGAAAAATTAATAAAATGTGTTGTCCACTCTTGCACATATGATCATATGCGAAATAAAAAAAAAAGGTAACACAGAAGAGTTAGAAAAACCTGTGGTCGAATAGTCTAGATTAAGCAAGAATTCGAATAGGCAAGAATCACTACACCGCTCTGATATGTTTCGCTAAATATTGAAAAGACGAGGGAGCTTTTCATCACCAATCTTAGATCGAAATCCAAAATATCGAATAAAATGCCTGGGTGAACCTGGGTGCGTATCAACATTCAATTAGTCATGTATAAATTCGAGGAAATTAAGAAATGACCTTTGATCTCTGCTTACTGCGGACAGCGCTTGTTGCCCTTGCACGAGAAGCCAGAAGGACACCTATCATCCATGCACGAATGCAAGAGATCAAAGATCACGATGAAGCGACTGCGAAATGTTCGAGGGCACACATTGATCACAACAAGAACACCGAGTTGAGAGATGAACTCTCTACGCGTTCATCGTTGACTTCAATTATCGACCATCCGACTAGAGATCAAAGATCGTGAAGATGAGATTAAGAGTAGTGGGGTATCATTCGCATCACTCTCTTCATTATTCATCAGCAATTCTTCATATTCACGCAATGATTATCTTTGTGTGATCATTTCTGTGATTATCTAACAACGCAGATACTGTGTTCACAGCGGTCTCTCTCATTCCTCTTTTGCCCTCTCACAACGATGAAGGGAAGGAAAGTATCTCATACATCGCTCAATCCCTCGATTCCTTCTTGCTTACTGTAGCCTCTTGCGAACTGCATAAGAGTTTCTACGGACAGTGAGAAATATTTGAAACTTTTATTTTCCAAACTTTGACGAAAAAATTCATTCAAACACACACATAACTCACATCAGTTAGAAAGTTATTTAAGACATATTTTAGGATTCTTTCTTTGTTCAAGATATTAGGCTGTTGCAAAAGTCTTGTGGTTTTTTTGTGTCAGTACTTTGAACGATCATAACTCGCGTGTATCAAATCTCAACGGCCAACAAAGTGTGTTGTTTAGGGATATGCTTGAACTTTGCTCACGTATATTTCAATCAAACCGATCATGCAACCAACGCCAGCAATTATGATTCACCCAATTGCAAAAAACGCACAAATTTAAATTTACATTTATTTATCTAGATATTTGAAGGGAAAATTCATGAAACAACTTCATAATGTTGAGTGAGAAGTACCATTGATGTTCTGTCAAAAAAATACGTTAGAGCTGTCATGTGAGTGGGTTTGAACCAAATTACTGATAACAAATATATGAGCAGACCTAGGCTGCATGTGACTTGTACATGCTTTTCTGAATGGAAGACCAAGCATACAGGCTCCACCATGTGTGCGTTGTATGCACCCATGAAGAGGATATATTCTCATAAAAAATATTGGGGCCTGCTTCTTCTCCTTTTCAGAAAATTTGAATTTATTATTTTTCAGAAATGTGCGAAATCAAAACAGAAATGCAACAATGTAGTCATTTCCAGATCAACTCATTCCTCGAAAGGATGTAACTTCTAAGCATCCATGAAAAAAATATGTATAGGGTAAAGATGGGAGCTTCATATAACCACCAGGAATTGAGCGTTCATGCTTCAGAGGAAACAGAATATTGAGAAATGTTGCGTTTTCGATGGATAAATTTTAGTAATTTTAACTGGATCCTGTTCCCGCCTTTCTGATTGGGCAATTCTGATATAGTGCGCATATGAAAGAGTATGCAAGGCCTCATTAGTAATCAATATCCCGAAGTTCATCAATCAATCCAACGGGAAGATGGAAGTCAAAATATCAAAATTCCACAGGACTTTTGCAACAACCTAATAATTACAATCTCTATCCAATCTAATATTCGGACTTGCTGCTACTCTAATTTTATAGTGTGGAGCCGAATAAGGAAGATAAAATGGGAATGGTTTCCGGAGGATGAGAACACTTGCTGAAGAAGCACCACCACGAGGATGGGAGATCGAAGAATACGAATGATGCAAATAGAAAGAGTATTCATCCTTCCAGTGCGTCGAGTGAATGTGGAACCAGAGTAGATGGAGAAATCAGCTCTACTACCATTCATCGATTTTTTCTGAATATTCCGAACTTTTTTTCTGATTGTGGTCAGGCTATTGTGCTGGGATAGAGTCTACGTAAGGAACAAGTCTATTGAGCTGATTAAAGTGTCAAAAATGCCATCGCAAACTTATCCTAGAAAATGAGCTGGAGATGGCAGTTTAGGTTACCTGGTAAACCCCCCCCCCCCCCCCCCCCGATGAAGTGCAGATATGTATACATACTGGGTTGTGGTTTCTACCATTTTAATCTGGCGTGGATATAGAATTGAAATTGGAGAGGAGACAGAGGAGGAATACAGACTGAAGGTCGTTCGCAGTTTACTGATCTGCATTTATATTTAAGTGAATGAAGAAGCCTCCAACTGAATAAATGTTGGGATATATCTATTTCCATAGCTGTCATTTCGATTGTCATCTAATCTTAAGGGTCTGGGCTTATCTACTGGTGTAGTTTCGTCTGCTTAACCTGAAACACACAAACAAAACATGGTATACCTAGAAGAGCGATCCACTCCCTCGACAATATTTTCTCTCACCACGTCTTTTAGTCTACTGTGGCAACCATGAAATAATACACGGACTGTCTGTGAAATGGGCAGCCGAAATCCCCGGACTTCTTATTGCAGGCTTTAGAGGGATGGACTTTCCGGAGTTTTGAATGTGAATTGGTTTTATTGATTTCCTTCTCCTTGTTATTACATTCCTGTATCAAATTTCCATCTAATTGATTGAGGAGTATGTTGTGAAGGAGGGTGGGGGTATTCTCGTTGGTACGGGTTCCATTCGATGACCTGGTGCAGCCACATGACTGAAATCGCCCGACAGGTACATCCCAATTATATCGAAATAGAGAGATTATGGAGTGTTCACAGGGAATTTGGGCTCCTTGACGGGAGGATGGTACTATGAGCCATCGAATTCCATGCTATGCAATACGATTCATTTGTATCTCTGGCTAATACTCTTCATTCTTCCTCTTCTAATGGGAATGCTCGCCATTCACTTATTCTCCAGTCTGGCCATCATTTATTTCGGTGAACAAATTCGAATTTCATTTCTAATCTTCCTTTTAGTGTTCATCTTCGTTCTCTTTTTCCTTGTCAAAATGGTGGTGATGCATCTCCACCGCGTAAGTTCCCTCTCAATGGAAGATTGATCGAGAGTCGAAATATGATTAAGATATTTGACAAAACTGAGCCAACGGTAGTGACGAAGCTGAAGGAACCGCAGAGATTGGGAAGAAGAGCAGAAGAGGAATGAGAGCAGAAAGACATGTGAGGAATCTCTCCCTCCCTCCCCATCCCCATCCTATTCAGAGATTGTACGAAATGATCGAGATGAATCGTTTGAATTCCATCGAAATGAATTCGGAAGAACAAGAAATTAGCGAGGATCCTCATCCAAATGCAGAGAGGGAGCGAAGGTACCCACTTCGAGGATGGAGGAAGAGTACGAATGGAGGAGACTCCGTGGATTGCAGGTGTTCTGCCCCCGTGGGAATGTCTCATGCTGCTTCTTCTCCCTCTGTCCATGAACCATTCGGGCAAGTCTCAGTCACTGCTGATGTGCACACACTCAGAGGACCCTCCGTGAGTCGTTCCTCTTTCCTTCCTCTTTTCCTTCTTGCAATTGGAGCTTGCAGAGATCTCTCAACGTAGAGAGGGATCCTTCTGCCTCTCAATCGAAAACGTTAGTTAATAACATTTAATAATATTTTGATTGAGACTCATTTCTCCCAAATTGAGTATTGATATTCTCAGTGTTTCGTCTCTGGTTCCTCCTCGTTCCTATGGACAAACGTTGGAGAGGAAGTTTATCCGAGCCCATTCTCTCTTCGTGTGGAGGAGGGGCAGAAGGAGAGGATCTACTGGTTACTCACTCACTCTGTGCTGATTTGGATAGAGGATCCACCCATTCACTCAAGGAACGAAAGGTACTCCATTGGATACGAAATCATTCTCAAGCACATCGATGTAATTGACAGGACTCTGACTGGTCTCGAAAGAGTGGCAGAAGGGAAAATGAGAATAATAAAAAGGAAGATAAGAGAGTGAAGACAATGGACGAATTGTATATTGAAATGAGAGAAGAAAGAGCAAGAAGAGGAGGAAGGAAGAGGGAAGAATACGAGGGAACTTCATTCGAGAGCGACGATGAACCAGAGTGTACGATCAACTTATTATATAACCAAGTTCATAATACATTATTTACAGTGGACGAAGAAGTTGAGAGAACGATCGACAATTTCGAGAAAGTGAGTTCTCCAAATATTTGACAAATTTGAACTGAAATAGTGATGAATTCTTTATTCGCAATGACATGTTCTTTGAAGATGCTTCTGACGGAGAAAGAGAAGATTAGGAGAAGGGAGAATGAAGAAGAGGAGAAGAGAAAGGCAGAAGAAGATGAACCATGCTGCTCCCGAAGTATAATGAATGAAGAGAGAAGACCTTCAACCACTCAATCCATCGGTAAATCCTCTCACTTCTTAGACGTGCAAAAGAGATTGGAGCACTACTGAATAATGGTGGTTGAGATCTGAAAGAAGAACTGTCGACGGGAGAACTCACTCGATTCCTGGAGGAATTAGTACAGAGACATCCTGATGCTCTCGATGCAATGGAGAATGTGAGAATGAAGAGAATGAAGGAAGAACTGAGAGAGAAGAAGAAAAGTGAGAATGAAGATGATGGTGAGGAAGCCTTCTGCTTTATTCCACTATAGATGAATAATGAAGATTGCACTTAGATGCTTCATTTTCAGACGTAATAAGTGAAGCAGAAGAAGACGTGGAGAAGGGGAAGGCTTCAGTCCACGTCGCCACCAATTATGATGACACCTCACAGGTAAAGATTCATTGGAGACTGCTTGAGAGTGAGATGTTGTGCAGGGAGCGATGCATTCATTCCAAGACGAGAAGGGAACCTGGTGGTCGTACACTTTCGATGAGAGAGGTACCCTTCCTTCCCCTTCCTCCCCTCATCCATTTCAGGAGTGGGAACTGCTCGCGCTCTGGGGAAGTCACATCAGATAAAAGCAATGCTTGATGAGCAGGAAGAGAAGGAAGATGAGAGAGGAATGAGGAGATGCGAAGGATTGGAAGCTTCCTCCGAGTTCACTGCTCACACTGCACCATGTAGACATGGAGGAGGAGGGAGAGGACACTTGCATGGAGAGGGGAGAGAGGGAGGAGCAGCTGGGAGTGCTCTCAGAAGTGCACTCCAATCCATTCCTGAAGGAGGAAGCAGTGATGATGAAGAGGTGAGAGAAGGAGAGAGGAGAGAAGAAGAAGAGATCTTGCAGACTGCATCAGAGAGATACGAACGAATGTTGAATGACCCTTCATTGTGGATGGGAGGATGTCCCCCCACTCCCCTGAATGGGTCTCGGGATCACTCCTCACTCACATCGACCCAATCACTCATCGAATCTCATTCGACAGACTCATTCCGCCTTCTTCGAGAGGCTCAAGACAGAGGAATCAGTGAGTATATGGGATGAAGAGGAAGGGAGATGAGAGTTCCTCTTGAGATGGCCATCGACTCCTTCGAATGTCCTCTACGTGCCTCCTCACGAACAGAGAAGGCGAGTGAATGGGAAGGGAGAGAAGGAAGGGAGTACTTCAGGAGTCGTCCTAATCGTCCTTCTCTCTCACTCACTCGACAGTCGTATGTCCCTTCCAGACTTGTTGCAGCCATCAGAGCAACTGAAGAAATCCGATTGAGGAATGTAGTGGAGGCTCATGAGAGGAGAGAAGGTAAGTGAGTGTGAAGAGATCCCATCCCTCCCTCCCTTACAGGAAGACGTCGCCGTAGAGAGAGTGAAGAAGCCTCTTATCGATCGATATCCTCAGAGACAGATCGATCAATCGATAGACAAACGAGAATGCAAGTGACAATGGAGAGAATGAATGCAGAGATGAGAGGAGGATTAGAAAGAGCAACATTCATTCCGAGGAAGGTGAGGAGGGAAGGAGAAGAGAGAGAGAGGAAAGGAGGAGTACTCCCAGATGTCGACTACGAAGAAGAAATATTACTACGATCTCAATATAATCCCATTCGTGAAGAATTCATTCAAGATCAAAGTAGGTAATGGGAAGGGAGGACATCGTCTCTTCATACCTCTCGACTAGAGATAGGAGGTGGAAGGGAGAGAGGGGCATTCTCTATCCTCAGATGGATCGTCTCTCTCTCGCTGCACTCTTCGATCGGAATCGATCGATGGCTACAGTACTCTTCGATATCTTCATTGCCTCCCTCATCTCCTTCATCTGCGTCAGTGTCCTCTCCACCAGTGAGTTCCCCCCCCCCCTCCTCCCCCTCCCTCATTCTTCCACCCTCTTAGATATCTATCACGACGTCTCCATGGTCTTCTTCGCTTTCGTAACTGCGAGTGCTCATGTGAGAGCATACTGTAGATAGCAATCGATAACTGACTCTTACAGTACTCGTTGATGAAAAGTGTGCAGCCGGATGCAGCCTCTCCGACCCATGGATTCAACTGGCAGGTGAGTCCTCCTTGGATGGAAGGGTGACTCTCCCGATGGTTGGAGGTCTCCTACTCCCGTCCCTTCTACTTCCTCATCCTCTCTTCTCTTCTTCTCTATGTCGATAGTCTAATCCCCGACAAGGAATCAACTGATCCGTGGTATTGAATCTCTATCGGTGAGTTACTCCCTCCCTGCTCCTGTGATGTCATCGTTTGAGTCTCTCTTCAACCCTTGGCCGTCGATTCTTCTCTCGATTCGTGATCTTCTCTCTCTTCTTCTCCTTCTCATGCCTCTAATCTGCACTCTGGGATGGCTTCCACAGGTTTGAACCAGACAGAACACCCATAAGAAGGGAAAAAATTCAAGGTTTCGACGCTTCTCCATCACATTCTTGAGCAGATCGAGATGATTCTACTTGGAGGAACGGCATCCTTCGGTTAGTATAGGAGTGAAGGAAAGAATTGACTGAGGGGCATGAATTGAGGTCCCATTGAATGCATTGGCTCAACTCTCTCGAACGGTGGTTTGCTTGTCCCTCTTGGTTGGAGTTTCCCTCCTCGCTCATTACATCGATCACTCTACATTCTACGCCGTCCCCATGGCTCTCCTCGTACAAATCTCCTTCCTTCACAGCAGGTTGACAAGGCAAATGAGGTGGAAATGAACTGATTATCATCAGAATGTCATCGAATCCCCATCTGTGGTCTGTGATTGTCACTTCTCTTCGAGTTTCTCGAAAGGATCGATCGACAGAGGGAAGAAGTGGAAGGAGAGAGGAAGGAGTGCCATTGAGAGATGAGAAGGGAGAAGCGAATAGGAAGGAGGAGAAGAGGAAGAGGAAGAGTCAGAGAGGAGGAAGGAGACAAGGAAGAGGACTGAAGGTATTGGGAGATGGAAGGGGAGTAACTCCCTTCGTCTTCCAGTGATGAGTCTAGTGGGAGCAGAGGATGAACCCTTCCTCGGATCTCTGCCCACTCCCATCAAGAGAGCCGCCCTTGCCAGAGTGAAGTGAGGAATGACTTGGAAGGAGAGAAAGAGAGATTCCCTTCCAGACGGGATCTCTTCTTCTCCCTCCTACTACTCATCGTCTCCTTCTCTCTTCATTGCACTACAGTCCTCACTGCTGCTCAACCCTACGTAACGGTGAGTGAGGAGGGAGAGGGAGGGGGGAAGAGAGAGTTCTCTTCAGATGATATCCATGGGATGCACCTTCATAATTGGTATCTTAAATCACTACGTGTATATCCATCTGAGGAAGCACACTCCATGGAAACTGGTGGGTGATTGGTTCTTCGTCGATGGATCAGTCGATGGCTTTAGATCGCTCGTCCCTTCCTTCGTCCTCGTGAGTATGGAATGTTCGAGGCAGATCAGCCAGCTGCACTGATGCACTTCGAGAAGATCCACATGTGGATGCTCATCCTAGAGAAGAACATCGTCAGTACTTCTCAGCATTCACTATCAATTCTTCTCTTTAATAGATTAACAGGGACATTATGAGTATCGGAGGCGTTATTCCCCGCTTTCAGTTGTATCCTCTAACTGTGATCTCCTGTGTGAGTGTCTCCTCTCGTTCTATCTTCTCCCTTTCTCCCATCCTGATCCCCATCATCGGATTCCGTCTCCTTCGGTCAGCAATGGCCGTCCCTCATCAGATTTACGTCAGTTCATTTCTATTTTCTAACCAAATGAATAATGTAATTCAGATCCCCTCGGTTTCTCCTTCATCATTTCCTTCGTCGATGTCCACACTTTCTCTCCCCTTCCATTGCCTAAAGGAGTGAGAGAGAGATGGTTTAGAGGGAGCAATCTAATTCTTCCTTGTCTTCAGTGCACCTTGCTTGATCTTCTACCCTATATCTGGTATCTCCTGGCAGTAATCTATCCCAAATGGGAGGAACTCAGTCTCAAACTCCACTTCGTGATGGTTAGTCTACAGTACTCCTCTCCCTCTACCGTATCCTCTCTTCTCAGGCATACATGGCTCCCTGGCAGATCACATGGGGGTCGGCCTTCCATGCCTTCGCCCAACCCTTCTCAGTGCCTCACACGATGGTGATAACAGTGCAGACTGTAGTCTCCTCCCTCCTCTCCGCCCCCCTCAATCCATTCCTCGGATCATCCTTCATCACCACTTCCTATGTGAGACCTGTGAAGTTCTGGGAGAAGGACTACAACACGGAGAGGAGCGATGCAAGCAATACTCGATTAGCTGCTCAATTGGAGAAGGGTGAGGAGGGGGAGAGGGGAAGAGGGGGAAGAGGGAGAAGGATCGGAGTGAGCGATATTTCAGGCCCGATGCTGGATGATTCCAATCTGAACGCTGTTTTCTACGAGCATCTAACCCGTTCTCTCCAATCTGTCATAGCAGGGGACATACTGATGGGAAGATGGGGGGCAAGTGTAGAACCAGGAGACTGCTTCATATTGGCAAGGTGAGGGAAGGAGAGAGGAGAAGGAAGAGATGAGTCCATTCCAGTTTCTACTTGAATTGCCTCGTGCACATCGTCGAAGTGGGAAATGGATACGTGACTTTCCAATTGAGAGGACTCGAATTCAGAGGGACATACTGCCATCAGAGAGAAGTACGAGGAAGAAGAGAGGAAGGGGGATAATCTCTCCCTTCTGCAGGTCGAGGCCATCTCGGAAGACGTCAGTGAAGGAGGAGGATGCTGTTGTTGCAATCCCGGAAGTCTGCCTGGACTACTCTCACTCAATACTGCATGGGGATTGAGATGGACTGCATGGGAGGTACGAGGGGGGGGGGGGGGGGAGAAGGGGAGAGGGGAGGGGGGGAGGGGGAGGGGGGGAGAGGGGGAGAGAGGAGGAGGAGGGGTGATTGCAGGTAACAACTCACAAGTACATCGTCGATGGTTACTCCATCACTGACAACTCTGCCATCAGTCTCCTGCAGGTGAGAGTTGTCCCTCCCCCCCCCCCCTCTTCCCCCCTCCCTCCCTCTCCCTCTCTCTCTCTCTCGATCCCTCGATTGAAGGTGCACGAGCTTCGTCGATTGCTGGTGACTCTGTACTCTAAGTGTATCATCTACCATACTCTCTCATCTCCTAATCTCCCCAAGTGGATGGAGAACGAACAGATTGTGAGTGGGAGAGAAGAAGAGGAAGTTGATCATTGATCTCTACAGACAGCGATGATCGAGGGAATCGACAAAGTACCTCGATACGTGGATGTAGACCACCTCTTCTGTACCTCCAACGATGAAGATTACGATACAGACCAAGGGGTGAGGAAGAGAGGAGAGAGACTTCATCCACTCTCCTTCTCAGGGAATATCCCGTCAATCATTCCTCCGTCTCTACTCTCCATGGATCGATCACTGCATTAAGAGACTCACCAAGTACAATCAGTCGGATGATGCAAGGTGAGAGACCCCCCCCCCTCCCCCTCCCATCCCCCCTCTCTCCCTTAAGTACCGTCCATCGTCTGACCACTCTCCTCTATTCCCTCTCTCTCCTTGGTCGACGTGCTCTTGGTCAAGCCTCGTTCAATCGACACTCGAGTGCAGCTGAGAGCTTCCTCTACGGTCTTCACTCTCTCTTCAAGGGAGACTTTCGGTGTGTATCACTCCCCTCCCTCCCTCCATTCATCCCTTTCAGTATCTCCTCCTCACGTGATGACTGGGTCTTCGCTGACATGGAGATGCTGCAGAGTGTGATCGCCCCTTCTGTGAGGATGGCATTGAAACTGCACCAGGTGCGAGATCCCCCCCCCCCTCCCCCCCCCCCCCCCCCTTTCCCTCCCCCGATGATTTTGATCCACTCAGGATCATTTCACTGTATCGGATGATCTCGATGATGCTCGATCCCTCTTCTATCTCATCAGAAGACACCAGGAGTCTCTGTTCATCTCTCACGAGGTTCCCCTCTCCTCTCCCCTCTCTCTCATTCTCCCTTCTCTCAGCATGATCCAGCCTGGCGATCAGCCATCATGGCCAATGTTCCGTCTCTCCTCGCACTCCGTCATATGTACGATGACGGACAAGACGATTACAAGATAATCATGCTGAACAAGATGAATCTCAATATGAGGTACTCCCCCCCCCTCTCCCCTCCCCTCTCCCCTTCCCTCATCCTTCCATCTCAGAGTAATCAAGTTGAATCGTGAATGTGTCCGTGCCTTCTGGTCTGGTCAACAGCAAGAATTGGTCTTCCTCCGAAATCGAAATCCCGAACGAGGATCAATTCAGAATGCGAGACAAGTACTGAGGAATATGATCAACAGGTGAGTTCTCCCCTTTCCTCCCCTTCTCAAGAGTATTCTCCAGTTCTGCTGATCAACCAGTGGGATATCCCATCTACGTCTCCCCTCTGACTACTTCATTCCTCGAGACTCACCCTCAATACGAGTCCATCGTAGGACCTCCTCTGACTGTGCAGGTTCGAAGTGCCAGACGAACCACGTGATCCCTCCTCTTCAGAGAGTTTCCTCCTCCCTCCGATCATTCTTCTCCCGATTCCGTGCCCATTTCGGAATGAATGGCAGCAACTCATTGAGTGCAACAAGTGCAGTTCTGTCCCATAGACTGAAGGTGAGTAGAGAGAGAAAGGAGATAGAGGAAGGTGATCTTCTAGGGAGAGGCAGCACAAGGGACAGTGTACACGAAGGAGAGTGGGGAGGAAGGAGGAGGAGTGCAGGTGGAGAGAAGGGGAGGGGAATGGAAGAGAGAGGGAGATTGCAGATGGAGCAGTCAGTGGTGCAGTTGACAGGGGAAGGAGCTAGAGTGAGCATAGTAAAGAGTGCAGTGATTCCCCCCTCGGAGAAGGAGAGAGAGAAAGGAGAGACTGAGACATTCGAGGGAGATCCAACCACCTTCATGGAGATCATCAATGATGAAGAGGTGAGAGAAGAGAGGGAATGAGGGAGGGAGAGGAATGGCAGGTACTGCGGACACTCCATGAACCAATGAGGAGTACGGGAGAGACTCTCGTACTATGGCCACACCAATATCGAGCAGCAACTCAGAAAGCACACATTCAAGAGGTAGATCAGAGGAGAGAGGAGGAAGGAATTGAGAGTGTTGTAGATGGATTCCTTCGAGGGGCAGAAGGGGATGCTCGTCTACTCCTGGTATCCAAATCATGCGAATCGAGCACATAGAAGTCACTGTGGAGAGACGATCCATCTAGTCAGTGCACAATCTATTTCCCTACAATCTGAATAAGCAGATAGAGGTATAATGTGAAAGTGAGTGCATTCAGTTGATGATGATGGGCACTGCCTATTTCGTACCTGTGAAGGAGAGAGGAACCAAAGTTATCAAGGATTCACAAGATACAAGGTTAAGCACCTCCATCTCCACAAAATACGGATCGATTTTCAGAATGATTCTCCTTCGAGATTTCTTCGAGGAACAGTCAATAGAATCGAGGAAGAAGGGATTGAGAGCGGATGAAGAGAAGGAGAAGGAGAGAAGGGAGAAGAAGGAGAAGAAGGAGGAGGAAGAGGGAGGAGAGAAGTCGACTCCTGTCAAAGGTCACAAGAGGAGCCATTCGAGTGGGATCTCGAGGAAAGAAGACGACCCGGGTCCCTCTACCTCTTCTGAACCCTAAGATTCCGTCCGGAAATAATGAGGATGGTAGTGCCATAGATTCCATGTCATAAGATGTTTGTATGTATCTAGTCATTCAGATCCTCCATAATCTATTCAATCCATAACTCCATCATAATTCGAATAGAGTACGGTACTCATCAGTCTCGATTATTGATCTCTTAAGGCTTCTTCATTCCATCCCAGTATCATTTCTCCCATTTATATTGCTCACTTTAATAGTCCGTTACTACCTACGGGGCTCTCAATCTACATTTTTCTTCCACAATTTTCAGAAATTTGCTAGAATATGCGAAGTATCAAAATGACGAAATTTTCGAAAAGACTTTCTCCATTCATTTCATGTGCCACGAATAAATTGATGTTCTTCCTTACTCAGAATCTTTATATTCGACATTCACCACCCAAAAGTAGCGATTAATAAATACAGTATAACTGGGTGGGTAACGAGTACACGTATCGATTGGAAGGGGTAGATCACTTATTAGACTAGAGGGTTTCAATCCCTTCCTATTACTTCCCTCGAGGAGAATCGTACTTGAGTCCAGCTGCCTGTGATGCTGCTTGATCCGCATCGAAAGTGACGAGGAGAGCTCCGTTGGGGGCAGGCTGAATATCGATTGATCCTCCTCTTCTCCTCCCTTGACCTACCTTGCAAGCCAGTCCGATCGGCTTCCCGTCGGGTTTGTTCCAGATTGTGTACGTATTGGGAGTTAGCCAGATAGTGTCGAAGCCCTTGAAAGATCAAAGATCAATTGAATCTCTCTCATCTCTCACATTGTATCTGTAGATGCATCCCTCAGTGATGATCTTAGCCACTTCTCCATCCAAATGACACGACTGCTCCACCTTCGACACTGAGTCTTGCACATACCTTAATCATTACGTTGGGATTACAGTGGATCGGAAGGGTACAGTAAGAAGGTAGATCACAAACCATCTGCATCCGATAACTCGCTCCACTTTCGTTCCATCGTTGTCCTCACTCACACAAGCAACGGGCTTGTGGCCATAAGTGTCGCGACGAACCTCAAATTCATTGAATGATAACTACCGTATTCCAGTGAATCGATCTCACGTGGCACTGGTATACGGTCTTGTCCTTCTGGTATCGATCTCCGTCGTAGAGTCTCTTGTTCCTGAACTGGCATCCCACACACTTCTTCTGGCATCTTCCTCCCTTCTGGTCACAGTAGAACACGAAATCACCATCCTGAAGGAAATGCATCATTATTGTAGTCACTACTCGATCGATCTACAGTGACTATTGATCTACAGTAATCTCTACCGTACCGGCCACTGCTCTCCGATCGCGAATCTCTGTCCCTGATGGATACATCCGACTGAGCACATCTGAACGGCGCCTGAAGACTTCCGCTGGCATTCGTATCTGAAAGAATACTGTAGATGGGGGATAGGGTACTGTAGCATACGTGTATTCTCCGTGGTCGTATCTCTCTCCTAGTTTGACCTTCCCTCTCTTGTCATGGTGGATGCATCCCTCGATTGAAGCACGCAAGTAATTGCCATCAGACTTGCACTCGTAGTAGTAAGTGTTCTGCAGAGAGGTAGGTCAGTATCACTACCGTACTCCTCTCTTTCTCTCTTACCGTATCGTCGTTCCAAGTCTCTCCCAGTCGGTATCGTCTTCCAGAGGGACCGACACAGGCTGTCTGCTTGAACTTGAGGAATCTGGAAGGGGTGGGTACTGTAAGGGTAGGGAGGGGAGGGAGAGTGACCTACCCCTGGGAGGAGAGGTCACACGTGACTTCATAATCATCTTGGATGAAGTTCTCTCCTATGGATAGTCTCTGTTGTCTCTCAGTGAAGCAGCCCTTGGGAAGTAGTTCACCCCCTCGACATTCATACCAGTATCGACCTGAGATGAAGAGAAATGAAGGACGGAAGGATTAAGGGATCGAGGGAAACTACTAGAATATACTAAGAGAGGAGAGAAGGTCGATGGGAGGGAAGGGAAACTTCCCAATAGAGAGAGAAGGAGGGAACGGAGTACTGGAACGGAAGTGACAACGGAATGATAGAGTCGAATGATTGGAGTGATATTTCCCTCCCTTCATCCTCACTCATCCTGTACATCCCCTCCTTCCTTTATCCGTTTTATTGAATTCCTACGGTGGTCCTTAGGAGGATACCTCTATCGATTCGTTCTCCTTGATTCCACCATCGTGCAGGTCCTCCATTACCAGATGACCAGCATCGATTGGACTGGGAAGTGACTAGAAGGGGGAGAAGAAGAAGGAGGAGGATCATTGGAGAGGAGGGACGACTGAGGTTCCCTTCTCTCATCTAGTACATTTATACTCGGTAGTCGAGAGGGGCGGGAATAGACGATAGATACGGTCACTCTAAGAGAAAGAGAAGAGGGAGGAGATACAAAGAGGGACTGAATGGGGCTTATTCTATCTATGTCCACTCCATTCTCAACTATTTGTAACCATCTGGTTATCCCTTTCCACTCCCGTTCAACTCGTTCCTTCCTTTTCGTGCCCGTTCCATCTTCGTTCTATTCTCGGATCATTCTATTCTCCAAACTGTTCCACACCATTCTTCATATTGTTGATATTCAATTCAAAGTATCCGTCTCTTTTCTCCTTTCATCTTTTCCCCAACCAGTGTATTTCTCCAGCCCATATATGTCTCCATCCCTTCCAACTTTCCATTTCCAAATCCATTAGAGGCCTCGATCAGCTACTTCCCTTGACTCACAATCAGAGTATAAGTGCATTTTAATCACTCCTACATTTCCGCTCCACTAAAGGTGCAACTTACCCACTTTTTGCATAGACAACCGAAGTTGTCGTGAATCGGATCTCATAAATGTTGGCACAGATAAACTTCTTCCTTCTATCAGTTGACTGACTTTATCGATCAATTTGAAATCACTCGATACATCAGCTTATTAATAACCGAGATGGGCTGGTTTACATATTAAAAAAGCTGGTGACTACATTCTACTACAATTTATGCAATACTCTTTCGTGTCTACAATCCCTCTAGAGGGTATCTGAGGGGGTAAATAAGAGGGTCACTGGAGGGTCAATGGGTGGTAGGCAATGGTGTCTCCTTCCTCTCTATGCGAATCCGACCTTCTCGGGGGCGGGCTTCGTACGCATTCCCGTCAGAAGAGACTTGATCTCTCCAATCGCCTTCGCGGGGTTCAGATGCTGCAATCAAGAGATGTTCTCATCTTTCAAAAAATAAGAAAAAAATCTCTAGGCAATCTTTTTACACTAGCGATCTATTCACTACATCCGATCATCAATCAGTGTATATTGTCTCTATTTTGTGACTCTTTAGAAGAAGAAAAAACATTACGGGAACTACCCGTGCACTATCACTTTCCAATAGGTTCAGGTTGCAGAACCAGTTTCTCCGATTAAGTTGCCCTTCTCCTACTTCCTTGATCTACCTTTCATCTTGTAATCCTTCTTCTCAATTCTCTCAGAATGGTACTTCCGTTGTGTAACTCCTCACAAAAAGAGGGTGGTTTCTCTTCGCTTCCTCTCCTTCTCCCAATAATTCAATCGCTCAGACGATCCATATCAGCACTTTCTCTACTTCTTCTCCCTCTCTGCTAGCCAATCACACCCATTAAAGCCGAAAAATGGGCTGGCTAAGAGATGGAACGAAGAGAAATGGCTATGTTGTGATATTCCCTTTTCGCTGAGGGATGGAGAAGGGGGGACACGGGTGCCAATAAGCACAGTTGTTGCTTTGGACAGTGATAAGTGATTGCAAGTGTGATAGTGATAGCATCCTTGTCGATGCGGGATGCCGTGTCAGTACTAATCAGTACTATGTTATTGCCACAATCATAATCAGTGACACAACTAGTTAGCCATTTCCGTCTCCCTCTCACTCACCACGATCATCTCTGCTCCTTACAACTTTCCCTTTCACCATATTTGTTTCATAAACAACGAGGAAGTGTTACCATACGAGTTGTGCTGATAATTAGACCTTTCAAATTAACAATTCTCAACCCAATTCGTTGCATTCTACTGTCTCATGTTGGGTTAAATTACTATTTGTATCGCATCTACCAGACATCCAGGTACAATTCTTACCTATGTCTGAAGCGCAAGTCAATCTTACAACGGCAAAACACCATTGAATTAACTAGTAATGATGGCGAATGAAACGAAAAAAGTACAACGCAATTTCCGGATTTGTTTTTCTCGAAAGGCATCTTCTTCACAGATTGCGATATCAATTGATCAGAGTTCTCTAACCTTGGGACAAGTTTTGGTGCAGTTGAGGATGGTGTGGCACTTGAATGCAGAGTATGCATCGTGCATTCGGTGGAGTCTCTCGGGGGCATAGTCGTCGCGAGAATCGATAATCCATCTACAGGAAGACATGATCAGACATTCTTGCCACATAATGCATTTTTAACGGAATTTGACTAAGCAAAAATAAAAAATCGTAAGCAAATATTTGAAGAAGAAAAATTGAAAAAAACAAGAGCAAAATAATAAATACCTGTATGACTGCATGAGCACAGCGGGACCGAGGTACTTGTCAGCGTTCCACCAGTAAGAGGGGCACGAGGTCGAACAACAAGCGCACAGGATGCACTCGTACAGACCATCCTGAGACCAGACATTAACATTCTCCGTGATAGACATCAAAGAAGGGAGATGTTTGAAAGACACGGAAGTGTCGCCAATTAGTGTTTTCCCCTCTCATATAGAAATAGAGCGCAGTGAACTAAATAGTGACTTAATAAGTAAGTAATTCTCACGAGTCTCTCCCGCTCCTTGATGCTCTGGTGCATCTGCTTCTCTCCGAGCTTGATCTGCAATGTTACTCACAAGATATAGAAACACTATATTAAAATCGGATGAACAAATGTCGATTCTTTATTTATTACCTCGCTAATTTAATTTGCAAACCCCAAACTTCTGCAAAAATATAAATACCTGAATGATTGTAATGATCAGAAAGGAACTAGGCATGCAAAAGTCAAATAATTCTGGCCCATCAAATTACCTCAGACTTCTTCTGGATCCAGGGCTGAATAGAGGCGTACTGAGCGTAGAAAAGGTTCATGTCAGGGACGAGATCCTCAAATACAATCAACTCAGTTTCAGGATAAGAGAGAAAACAAGCCACAAATGAAAATATGACTTCGATGATAATATGAATGATTAGTGGTACCTTGACGACAAACATGTGGGGGAGGGGGTAGATCTTAGTGCTCTTGCTCGTATCCTCGTCGATATTGCAGATGCAGGCTAGCGTGTTAGAACCAGCCACATTCATCGCGCACGATCCACAGATACCTGAAGGGAGTCCTTGAGAAGGAGCAAATTAGGAAGAATAGAGGAGAATATTCGGAATTAAATTGGAATGGTGTTGAAAAATGGATATGAAGCCATTTCTTGAACAAGGGTTAGCGTCCATAGAAATCAATTTTCAATTTTCTGAAACTGAGTTGTTTAGACCGCATTGGATCCAGACTTTGCGTCGACAGAATTGTGTCATTTCTGTATTTATCTCACAAGGGAATGGTACGCGCACTCGATAAAATTATAGAATCTGACCTATTGAATCTCAAACAGGACCATGAGTACATTCAAAATCGTGTTTCAGAAAATGCACGATTTTTGTTTTGAGCCAGAAAAGTCGATAAATGTGTCGGGGTGCGATTAGCCGCATGGGATGTATTATGTTCTCCAGTCAAAACAAAAATCGCGCATTTTTTGAAACACGATTTTGAATGTACTGACTCTGGTTTTATCGGGTAATATTACTGTAAGTATAAAAAGTAAACTACTTCGAGTACTGCTGTAAGTTGCCTCAATTGCTACTTTTTAATTGAGTAACAATGTCGTAGTGAAAAAGTAAGTAGCAGGCAAATGACTGAAAGTGATTAGTAACTTACTTTTTTTGCGCGAAAAATCGGTCCAGAAAAAGTAAGCTACTTGTTAGATTGCTCAAACCCTACCTTCAAAAAGTAATTTACCTCAGCACGGCCTTTCGCTCCCCCGCTTTAGAAACGGCCATAAAGGGGGCGGAGCTCCCCCTCGATTTTTCGCTTTGGGGATCCAGTTCAAATCCCACGGGGCGTTGCGGTTACGCGTTGCGAATTCAAGTTCATATTCCCGCGGGTGTGGTGCGTTGCGGTGCCACTCAGTTGGTGTCGGCTAGCCTTTCCCAGCTAATTAGATGTTGCGCTTGTATTTTCTATTTTATAAGAAAAATCAATAAACGTAAATTATCGATTGAATATTATGAAAAACAACAAATTAACCGGTTAGAAACCCCGCCCCCTTTTCTTTCGAAACTCCCGCCACAGAAGTGCGCGCACACGTACACGAAGGTGCGCGCTTGTCACGTAAGCGCTCTCCAAGGCAAAGGCAGGCGAGGAAATCCAACAGCCTGAATCGCCGTGCCTCAGTACTCGAAGTAGTTTACTTTTTCAGAAGAATACTTACTGTTATATTACCCTACATTTTCAGAGCATGGTCCTGTTTGAGGTTGAATATGTCAGATTCCATAATTTTACCGAGTGCGCATTCCCTTGTCAGCTCCATAGATCATTAATATTGAGTGAAAAGAAGGATCATTCGAGCAAAATTTGAGAGCACCAGGGAAGGGCAGGAAAAAATTCCCGCTTTTTCCCCGTACTGTAAGGAAATAACACCGATTTAGTTACTATTTATTATCAATAACTTAATAAATGACCTAAAATGCGCGAATTAAAAAATTGCTCATTGAAATCGTGAGCGCGACCCGTTGATAAAGCGTTCCGATAATTAACAATTTGGGCCGATTGGAGGCGGATCATGCTAAACAGAGAATTGCAAGAGATGAGCATTTGAATCTTACAATACCAAATCGAAAAAGTTTCCGGATTGTTGCAGACAATTTACGAAAATATACATCAGATATTACCATTTGTAAAGCAGTGCAAATAGTCGAAATTTTGTAAAATTTATGTTTAAATTACAGTGTTAATTACTAATTATGTATACATTACAGTCTTAATTACTAATTATACAAAAGATTGAAAAAATATCATCCCTTTATCTAGTTATTAATATTAAAATCAAGGAATTGTATCAAATTGTATCAAAGTTACAATATTTTTTTCGGATAGTAGTTCTTTCGATCGAGAACTTTAATTTTAGCAGTCACAATTTCACATGCGACGAACGAAATTTGTAAAATTTAAGTGAACATTAGTATAAAAATGTATCGAAGGAAAGTAGTGAAATAAACTACATTTAAAACTCAATGTTTCTTTTTGCGGTCTTTTTCGATATTTTTGACCGAAAAAGGAAGTTTCTGATCAACCCTGATATAAATTACATGTTAATTAGAAATTATGCAAAAGATGAAAAGCAGAAGAAAAAACAACCATCCCTATATCTATCACAAGTCTCGGCTGCATATCGAGTCCAATCGAGGCAAAGGCAAAACAATAATTGCGAGATCAGGAATGGAAGGAGTCGATTCGGATCGAGAGGCTCACGGTATGATCGGATTTGTCGCGTTAATACATTCAATTCTTTGGGAATTGAATAAAATAAAGTAGATAGAATTTGATCGCCATAGAATTTTAATTGACTTTTGCTGTGCCAAAAATACTTACGATTTGCTCGAATCTTTCACAAACGGTCTTACAAAAATATATATATGCTCTGTTGATTAGCGGAGTCAAGGCGTATACACAAATGATAAGAACTGGTAGGTAAAAATGACTAGCCTTCACGACAGGATCGTCTGAAAGTGAGCGTCGGATCGACCTCATTCTTGATCTTGATCAGAGCATCCAGCACCATTTTTCCGCAGTTGTCGAGATCAATATCGTATTTCTAAAGTAAATCAGTAAGATTAAGTGGTAAACAAATAAAGCAATGAAACCTGTAGCTTCGGCTTGGCATTGGGCTCTTCGGGGTTATATCTGTATATCTCGAATGTCTTGATGCGCTTTCCGACCTGTTAAAATGTCAAATAATACGTACGAGATAACCGTGTATATATACCTTCTTGTCCGTAGAAGCGAAACGAGAGACGGCAGCTCCAGCAGTTGCAGCCTCTTGAATACGGAGAAGAGCCGATGGACGAGCTAGCATCATCCTCCCAGTCACTAGCTGCACTAATAACAATAAACACCGTAAGAAAACAGAAGAAGGCAAATAACGTGCACGGGATGAGGTTTTTAACGTGTGGTTTAACCCCGCCCATCCTTGGTAAACAAAGAAAGTATGGAAAATCGTTAAAAATTGAAATATGTACCAAAACAACATTTATTAAAGAATATAGAATCAGGAATAAAATAAGCATATTATTCCTCACATGTTGATATTTTTCGTTCAATAAGTAACAAAAAAAATAATAATTCCTTTATTTAACGACCCGAAATTGCAAATTTATAATTGTGCACTTTGCAGTTTGCCTAGCTCATTCTTTTCGGCCGGCCATGATTCTCGTTGCGATTTTCGTGAAATTCTCCTCGCTTCGCGTAAAAAAGTTGTTAAAAATGGCACTTTATCTTCATTTTTTTGTTTATTTCACGTTATCAATTTTCGCTCTTTATATGGCTGTCCGATATCCAATTTTTCGTAACCAAATCGTGCATATACTGACAAAGCTGTTTCTTTAGGGTACCTGCCACAGTCTCCGCTCGAGAATGAACTCTCTCCGTGTGTTCTCCCGACTGGCCACCGTTTCCCGTCGTGGATTCGCAGCTGCAGCTAAGCCCGCACACGGAGCTGAGGAGCTCCGTCTCACATTCGCTTCTCCCGATAAGGCTGGTTTTTTTCAACATTTGACTTCTTCATTTAGGGGTGTAAGGTTCACTCTAATAATTTTGAGTCAGAATATGTATCGCAAACTGCATTTATGCAAGCTTAGCATGCATGACCCTTAGTAACCAACATAGGTGTATCAAGTCTGGCGCTAAACGATCGGGCTGATCGGACCCCATTTTTTGCTACAATTTAACAGTTGAAATATGTCAGAGGGGACTATGTATAAAGTTGAACTTCAGGCATTCTTCACCAACGCCGTCGTCAAGCAGGTTGATGTACCCACTCTTGCAGGAACAGTAAGCTCTATTATCTCCTTTTCAGTGCTAATCAAACTTAAACAGGTCGGTATCCTCGCTAATCACGTCCCCACTATCGGAGTTCTCAAACCCGGAGTTGTCACTGTCACCGATGCTGAGGGTTTGTTACCAATTCACGATGTGGTTTACCAATTTATCAAATTTCATTGTTTTTTTAATAACATTTTTGTATTAAGGTAAGCAGGTCCGCCTTTTCGTGTCCTCGGGAACTCTGGCCATGAACATCGATGGAACTTGCCAAGTTCTCGCAGAGGAGGCCGTCAAGGTTGAGGATATCGATGAGAGCGTAAGTTTTATTGGACAATTTGTTGCTAAAGTTTGTGATAATATATTTTGTGTTCTCCTTTCTATCTAAATGATTAAATTTTAATTCTTAGTTAGGTTAAATCTAACTAAGAAGTCTATTAGATTTCTGAATGTAGATAGTGAAATTTGCATTCCAGAAAAAAATATTTGGATATCATCAATGTATTGTAGTATTATGCTGATATATTTTTCCTTCATCTAATTTGATTCTCAAGTGACGGCTTTTCCCTTCATAATAACCCCAAAACGTAGCCTCATAACAATGTGGGGCTCACATTGTTATAAGAACATTTCCCTAGGAATCGACATCCGAACCTGCAGGTTCTCTATAAGTCTGAGTTTTGGGGTAATTGGATATGCTGAAAACGATGTGCACACTCATTTTACATCTAGTCCCTTCGTTGGCTCCTGCCGGCGTCACGCCGAAAACAGATTTTAGCATATATCACCACTTTCGAATATACTAATATTACGCGAGAATGGTTTCCTACGTAGAATTTCATGTTGATTGCACCAGCCTATTTAATTTTTCGTAAAATATTAAAATATTTTTTTAATGTTGGTTTTTTCAGTGCCCAAATCGGGCATGGTGACCAGTGGATCCGGCTCGTAGATAGGGTGAAAAAAAATTAAAAAATTGTTTTCATAATTCAGGAAAAATGAAGTGGACAAGTGCGATAGGGATGCAATTTTACATATGGAGCTATATCCTAATTTTTGCACGTTCCAAAGTGGTGATATATGCAAAAATTTGTTTTCGACTTGACGCCGTCTAGAGCTAACGAAGGGCGCGAAATGATTATGATCATCATTTTCAGCTCATTCTAATACCCCAGAACTCCTCGACTTGTCGAGAATCGACATTTTTGACTGTGCCATACGAATCTGCCCGATTCTTAGACAAAAGTAATCTTATTTAAGTGCGTTTTGTGCTTTTGGAATATCGGATGGTTATTTTCATTGAGCACAAAAAGTACATTGATTATTACAGCTCGCCAGACAAGAGCTCGAGTCTGCACAGCGTGCTTCCTCCGAGGGTAGCGAAGTGAGATTTTACACAAATTCAAATTTCTTTCGTTCGATTCACGCTATTAGATTTAATTCTTGGCCTCTTTTCCGTCGGCTTTCTTACTCTGTAATTTTAGCTATTTGTTTAAGATAATTTCCAAAGCAAATTTGTCATCAAAAATCGGTCGCATTAGCAAATTAGGTTATTTAAAAACAATTCGTAAAGTAATCGATGTTGTATTTATTTTTTTCACAGGTTGCTCGTGCTGAGGCTGGAATCCGCGCTGAGGTCGCTGAGGCTTTGGTCAAGGCTGTTTCTGGACACTAAATGGTTCCCTCTAGTCTTCTACCAGCCGTTGTTTAGGAGCAGGCATTGCTTTCAGTTACCTTTAGTTGATGTTTTAATTGTATGAACATGTTTGCCTGTATTCTTTTCTCGACTTGGTTCAGAAGAGAGTAGAATGAATTATGAGAGATAAATACGCTATTTCCTATACTCGTGTAAACGGCATAACGAAGGCTCGAGGAGGGAGTCTTGTTTCCGCCTCTTATTAACAAGGCTAGTGATGGGCAATGCGAAGAGCTGAGGGGTATAATTGGATCGGGCCCGATAGAAGCTTCAATCTCTCTCTTCTCTCTCTTTTTCCAGTCGGAAGTATGAGCCTCCTTTTTTAAATTCGAATGTCAGGTGTTCTCTCATCAACGTATACCTGTGGATGTATTCTCTAGTGAGCTTCCTCCCCTTTATCGCTTCTCTCGAATTGGATACTACCACATTCCCATCATTCGTTGGCTCTACATTGGTTCCTCAAGAAAGTCAATCTGACCTCAACGGGACCCTTTACTGTCCAAATTACGGTGACTCGATAAGTCATTGCATTCAAGGTATGCCCGGTTATCTTCCGTAAGGGCTTTGTATAATTCCAGAGACTACTACTTATTACAATGAGTGCTGCGGGGTTCAGCACATGTACTGCTGCTTAAAGTTCAAAGTGAGAATCTTCTTGGTGTAAAATGTGCAGAATAATTGTAGACTTGGTTCATAATATCCTTCGCACTTGCTCTCCTCGTTGGTATATGCCTCGCTGTCCTCGCGTGTTATAGATATTTCAAGGGTGAGATATTTGAGGCCTCAT
Organism: Pristionchus mayeri; assembly: GCA_036245805.1. Lineage (NCBI taxonomy): Eukaryota > Metazoa > Nematoda > Chromadorea > Rhabditida > Neodiplogasteridae > Pristionchus > Pristionchus mayeri. The sequence continues at coordinate 1,149,267 of BTRK01000007.1, forward strand.
TTCAGAAGAAGTTGGATCTCAAATCTTTACAGAAGACAGAGATGAAGTCTGAGTTACCCCATCCCCTCCCCCTCCTGGAAAAGATTATTGAATGCGATAAAATGATCATTTATCATTGAGGTCAACGATAACAATAAAATCAAAACAACTAAACCTATTAAATCTACGAGATGCATTCTAATGGATACACTTATAGAGTAAGGGAAAAATGTCAACAAAAGAAAGTCAAAATCAACGATATGAAAAGAGAGCAAAAAGCTTCAGATCATATTGAGACCTATAAAATGGTAAAGAAAATGGAGGAAGTTAGACTGCTCATTCCTTCTTGATCTTCGCTTCTTCTCTTCTCAATCCAGATTCCCTCTCGAAGGACACTTCGTCCTTCATCCATTTCATCTCAACATCAACCAATGTTATCCTGTTTCACCCCCCCCCCCCCCCTCCCCCTCATGGATACCTTATGAGTGTGCTGCTCCACTGCGTCCTTCGTGTACTCATCGATCATCTTCTCAGTGAGAATTCCATCTTCAGAAGCATAAGCGGATGCCTGCAGGATTGTACTCATGCCCTCTTTCACCACAGCAACTCATTCAATCATATTCCACCGTCGACTTGAGCTGTCAATGGTAGTTCTTACCTGCCATCCCACAACCAATTTGCTCAATTCTCTTCCCGACATTCCATCAGTCGTGGCTGCCACTTCATTGCATTTCTTCAACCAGTCGAAGTCCGCTGGATTTACGGCAATTACAATAATGCATACCATACGCTTTAAATTATAAGTCCCAACTAATTTTTCATTGTATCATCTAGGTAGTTTGATTACACCGTTTCATTCCTTACCCAGTTTGAGTCTCTGCCCTCTGGCTCCACTAGTGGCAGCATCAGCGATATGCTCCTTGAAGTATTGGAGGAGGATTCGTTCCCTCTCCATCCTTCCCGGAAGGGCGAACTCGATCAGCTGATCCAGACTGAATACCGTCATTCCATACATTCATTACTATACGCGATTCAGGAGCAATAAATCAAAACAAACCGATCGTTGACAGCCCAATCGAACTGTTCAGGCTGATTGGATGCCACTACGAGCATCACTCGTCTCGACTGTTCTCCCGTGCGGTAGAGGAAGGCATTGAGAGCAGCACGAACATCCTGCAGGAGGAGAAGGGGAGGGGTGGGGGAGAAGGAGAGTGGAATACCTCGCTCATCTCTCCCTTGTTTCTCTTCTGGAGGAATGCATCCGCCTCGTCGATGAAGACAAGAAGACTGCAAACACATTGGGAATTCAGAATACCATTGAATGAGGGCAAACCAGTGGTCAAAAGAGCAGGTCACAAAAATTGTAAAAAGTGGGCACGTTGCTAAAATTTTAATATGAAATCGTTGAAAATGGGTACGTTTTACAATTTAATCACTAAAAATGAGTATGCTTTCTTCTACTTTTGCAATAGTCTGCACTCCAAAAACTGAGCACGTTATGTCATTTTGGACCAACTTTTCGAACATTGGGACAAACTGAATTTCTTCTCAAGATATGATCAATAATGGAGGCTTAGTGATTGATTTCATCCACTTCTCACCCCTTCCGGCTGTTGCTCGCCCAATCGAAGAGCTTATGAATTGCAGATACTCCGTCTCTTCCCATAGGAGCCACATCTCCTCCCGTCATAATGGCGAAATCAAGTCCAGAGTGACGAGCCAGTGACTTAGCGAATAGCGTCTTACCCGTTCCAGGAGGGCCTGTATCGAGAAGGGAATGATGGGCGAGAAGGAAAACCAACCATAGAAGAGGATGTTTCTGAAGAGACCGTTGTGTCTTCTAGTGTTACTGGTAGAGATGGCGACATCCCTGAGACGACTTTCGAGAGCCGGCTGCAATTCAATTACATCTATTATTTATATCCATTTGAATCTCCAGTCTTGATCGGCTACCTCTCCTCACTCACCGACAGTACTACTCCCTTCAGGGGGTCATCCTTGCTTCTCATCACCATCTTAGTAGTTTTGATAGGATGCTTCAGTGCCTCGAAGGGAGTCACTCGAGATGTCTCACGCACAAGAGATGGTTTTCCTGCAAGGAAGTCCCTTCTCTCCATCTCCTCTCCCTTACTCACCGAGTCTGGCCTCGATGTATCTGCCTGCGACGGCAGTTCCTCTCTTGGCCGAGTACCATCCCACTGCGAGTGAAGTCAATCCTACCACTGCTGCAGTCATCTTCGTCTTGTCGTTAAGGAAGTTATCGAGAGCAGCTCCAAGCATGGATGCTCCAGTCCTGCAAGTGGTCATCCCTCCCTCTCTCCTCATCCCTTTCTCACTCACTTCATCTTCTCGATGGCAGTCTTCCTGTTCTCTTCCTCACTCACTCTCAACTGCTCCAGATTCACATCTCGATTCTCACGAGCTGCCTTCAATCCATCCATTCATTACCGTATCCCTCTCCCTCTCTCCTTCTACTGTACCTTCGCTCTTGCCATTGTCTCTGCCTGCACCTTCTCGAGATCGTACTTATGCTTCAGTGCTAATTCATGCTCAATCGTCTCTGCAATCCATACCCAACTAACCCCACTGAATCTTTTCAATCCACTCACGTTTTCTGAGTGTTTCTTGTCTCTTGACACTCTCCTCTTGCTTCCTTAGACTTTCTTCTTGCAGTCTTGCTTTTTGAGCCATCTCGTCCTCTGATCTCTTTCGAGCCAGTGAGTCTTGGTACTCCGCTCGCTGAATTCCTCTCATTTCCACATTTATGAAACGCTATTCGCATACGGCCTTAGCATGCTGAGTCTCCTCTCCGAGAGTCTTTCGTCTCTCCTCCTCCATAGCCCGGATCTGTCTCTCCTTGGCTGATTGAATCTGTGCCTCCACCATCTGAAACAATGTATGCTACCTTCACTTCCCATTTATTTCCTCACCTTAGTCTGCTGTTCCACTTCCTTCTGTCTCGTTACCTCTTGCATTCTGCTCAACTCGAGTGCTTCCTGAAATACTCTCTATCGCCATGGGAACCCCTCTAATCCAGCTCACCTTTGCATTCGGGAACTTCTCTAGATCTCTAGCAGCCTTGGCTGCTCTCTCCAGTGCAGTAGAATCGAATGAGTATGCCATTTTGGAACCGGCTCCAGCAGCACCAGCAGGACCTCCAGCCCCCTCCGGACCAGCCTGGCCCGCTCCTTGCGGATTGTAATTGTCGGGCATCGGGGGCACCTCCGCCTGCTTCATCCCGAAGAGCCACGACATCTTCAACTATTGATTAGTGCAACAAACGAGAAGCAAAAGAGAAGTATGGGCAATGGCAGAGCAACCATTTTATAAAAAAAAACGAGATGACAGTATAGAAGCTTATTTATGCTCGTAGTACCGTAAAGCAGTTATACATTTATATTTACAATGTGTCTATGAAAGAAATCTGTGCAACACGAACAACACAAAACTATGCATCGATGAGAATGTAGTAATAATTAAATAATTGGTAAATTAATGCATAAATTATCACAAATATGGTTGAGTGGAGGGTGCTCATGCACTGCTGTTCTCGATTACCGCCAGAAGATGCTCCTTGTCAGGGGCGATGAAC
>BTRK01000007.1:1153337-1173196 GCA_036245805.1 Pristionchus mayeri
GTCGGGAGCGATGGAAACAGGTCGACGTCATTGTTCCCATCCGGCCTAGAGACATCGCTTGTCTCATTTCATCGGGTTGGAAGGGTGGCAATGGGTCGAGAGCGGAAGTGGACGGAGTGAGAGGAAGCTGCACTCCTGGGGTGTCGAGGCCATCGAAGTAGGTCTTCGCCACTGTCATGGCTGCAGAGTGAGCGAGGACACCAGAGACAGGATCGGGGACGAGAAGAACGCTACTTCGTCGACTGAAGGGACAGCGTGCACTTCACAATGCCCCTACCCATTATTGCTGCTTGGCGTGCTTCTTCTTCCTTCTGTCTCCCGATAGCGACAGTTCCATGAGATTACAATTGGAGTCTCGTGGCAAGCAGGGCTGAGATCCAGGGCGGGGAGTTTCGCTTCCTCCAACAGTAGACTGCCGCGGTGTCCGTAAACGCCTTTATACTATGACACACCAGCGAGAGCAGTGGGATACTACGAACTTACAACTGACATACCAGAATTGTGAGACATGCTGTCCCTCCCCTGACTCCCTCTGCACACTCCGAGGTAGAAACAAGGCGAGCAAAATTGACAGACGAAATGGGCAAAAGGATGAACGATAGCTGCGGGTCTCGAACCCGCGACAACGAGATTTGAAGCGATGCGTTACCGATTAAGCTAACCAGGACAGTTAGCGGACATGAAGAAAGCTCCCCCCACAATCGGTTGACGTTCTGCCACATCTTCGTGTCTAAGCTTTCGTCGCAGAAGCAACCATCAGAGCTTTCTCTAATCACCTTTGCCAAAGATGCGCGACGAGTTGGCTACCGCAAGGGAACGCCAGCCAAGCGATCCGGACAGTACGTTTGTACGACTAGAGTACGGTAGTTAAGAGAGGATACGGTAACACACGCGATCTATCGCTGAACGCCACGAGCGTTGCAACTTCCATTTAATTATGTAGGCAATAGCAATCAGGGATACGGTATTCCACAACATCATCGAGGAACCGTATTCATGACCGAGAAGTCGATCGACACGCAAGGTGACCGCACTGGAGCGAGATCAATGATCACATTCACTTCACTGGTCCGCGGAGAGTACTGTAGCAGGTTGTACGGTAGTTCTCTTGAACTCACAACTGCTAGTGGTACAGTTAGTGGCGAAGAGAGAGTAGGCAAAGAGGGAGAAGAGAATGCAGGTGATAGAGGGGAGGGAGGGGAGGGGGGGGAGAGAAGCTTCCAATCTTGAGAACGATTGGACTCCTTAGTTCCTCCGTCTAACTTTTTGTTAATAGGAAAGAATTGATTGGAGTTTCCATCTCTTTTTGCATACAAAATCGCATTGAGAGATCACCAGATTAATAGAGTTTCCATTGCATAATCCTCTGCACGTTCATTCCATTGTCCTCGACCGATCTCTCCATCGCAATGCTCTCTCTTCTAATCTCATCATTTACATCGTATCCCTCCTCTGCCTATAAATACTCTCCTCCTCCCCTTCTCCTCGATTTTTTTCTTATATCCTTTAAAAAAAAATAAAATGAAAAAGCCGATGATTACTCGAAGCACGTGTCTTCGATTTGGAACAATCATAGTCAAATGCATTTGCTCTGACATTGTGCTAAACTGGGATGGCCATTCGATGCGAGGTAACGATTCCGCCTCTCCCTCGAATGATGTCGCTATTCGAGGAGGGAGAGGCGTAGCTTTGAACTGAATCTCAGGCAACCAGTCCGTGATATCGGGGGAGGGGGGGGGGGGGTGCAAATGATATCTGGTGTGGAAAAGAATCTCCGGGAGAATCCCATCCGAGCCAAGGGAATGGTTCGGGAGCGATGGAAACAGGTCGACGTCATTGTTCCCATCCGGCCTAGAGACATCGCTTGTCTGATTTCATCGGGTTGGAAGGGTGGCAATGGGTCGAGAGCGGAAGTGGACGGAGTGAGAGGAAGCTGCACTCCTGGGGTGTCGAGGCCATCGAAGTAGGTCTTCGCCACTGTCATGGCTGCAGAGTGAGCGAGGACACCAGAGACAGGATCGGGGACGAGAAGACGCTACTTCGTCGACTGAAGGGACAGCGTGCACTTCACAATGCCCCCTACCCATTATTGCTGCTTGGCGTGCTTCTTCTTCCTTCTGTCTCCCGATAGCGACAGTTCCTTGAGATTACAATTGGAGTCTCGTGGCAAGCAGGGCTGAGATCCAGGGCGGGGAGTTTCGCTTCCTCCAACAGTAGACTGCCGCGGTGTCCGTAAACGCCTTTATACTATGACACACCAGCGAGAGCAGTGGGATACTACGAACTTACAACTGACATACCAGAATTGTGAGACATGCTGTCCCTCCCCTGACTCCCTCTGCACACTCCGAGGTAGAAACAAGGCGAGCAAAATTGACAGACGAAATGGGCAAAAGGATGAACGATAGCTGCGGGTCTCGAACCCGCGACAACGGGATTTGGAGCGATGCGTTACCGATTAAGCTAACCAGACAGTCAGGGCATGAAGAAAGCTCCCCTCACAATCGGCAGTTGACGTTCTGCCACATCTTCGTTAATTGAGTTTCCATTGCATAATCCTCTGCACGTTCATTCCATTATCCTCGACCGATCTCTCCATCGCAACGCCTCTCTCTTCAAATCTCGTCATTTACATCGTCTCCCTCCTCGCCCCTATAAATACCCCTCGCCCCCTTCTCCTCGATTCTTGCCAATTTCACTGCCAAAAAATGAAATAATAAAAAATAAAATAAAATAAAGCCGATGATTACTCGAAGCACTGTCCGCGATGTTGACCAATCATAGACTATGATTCATAGTCAAATGCATTTATTCTGACATCATTATATCCTAACGTAGAAATTATGAATTCATGCTCGTTTTCTTCATCAGCTCATCACTGATTAAACGCCAATCTGCTCTTTCTGATCTTCTCTGCGAATTCCGCGTTCTCTTTCACCGCCGTCTGAATGGCCTTCGCCATTCTATCACTGTATTGGTCCGAGGAGAGTACGTAGCAGGGGAGTACGGTATTTTCCTTGTCTCCCACCACTACCACAGGCACAGTTGGCGGTTCGGCAGTGGTGGTGCGTGGTGTGGGCGGGGATACGGTAGCCTGGGTGCACGCGCACACAATCCGTCGTGTAGTCGTCGTATTCACCGACGGGGGCAGTTGGTAGGATTCGGACTGCAATTTTAAGTTGTTTGGTACGGATACTCTTGCGCTAGGTCTGATGAGAATTATGACGTCATATCGCCTTTGATATATCAACAGCGATGACGTCATAGTCCTCATCCGACCTAGTGCCGATACCCTAGAAAGGGCTATCTCAAGGAGTAGGCCTATTTCCGAGATATGTTTCGTTGATGCGAGAACCTTGAGAGGAGGAAGTGTACTTAGATAGATACTAGTAGTAGTGAGAGAGAGGGAGAGAGAGGGTGCACTTTCTGGGTGCGAAATCTCAATGATAATTTGCACCCTCTTCTCATGAATTAGACAAATTGCGACTCTTGTTTGGCCCCAACACTATTACTTCTCTTGTTATCTCAATCTCCCTTCCCGAGCAATCGTCTGACTCTCTTCAGTTTGCACGCTCTCTCGCCGGTCAGAGAGACGAGAGAGCGTGCAAACTGAAGAGAGTCAGACGATTGCTCCCCTTCCCAGTGGACAATCTACACTGTAGGGTACAGTGCATGCAACGGATTGAGTAGGAACGAGTTATGATATGGACTCATAGAGAAGCTTCAGAGACTCACGATCGAATTGCTGCCTCCATCACTGACCACCAATACACTGGTCGAGATGTGCGTGGGCCCCGAACCATTCGCTGACCCGTGGACTACGGTAGAATCAACCTGAAGCGAACGAATGGTCGGATTCATGACTCACAGCACTCACAGAAATGCCCGACTGCGTACAGACCCGCTGAGGGGTACTGTAGCGCTCGCAAAATGCATCGGTGGTTACTGTAGCCGACATCGCTGCGGGACCGGTCGACTTCGTCTCGAGAACGATCTCGCATGGTCCCGAAGAGTCGCCTTTGCAGGTGTTGCTCACCACGCTCTGGGCTCCTGCAGGGAAGGGGCATATTGTAGAAGTACTGTAGTTGGTACTTACCGTAGGAGGTGGAAAGAAAAGTCATGAGGAGAAAGGAAGAGAGAAGTGCAGTCATGGTGAATGGTTGAGAGTCAACTGACTACTAGGGTCTATGGTTATCAGGCGCGGGCTTCCTTGACAACCACTGCATGCGTGTGTTACACACTACATATTTACGACATCTCGTACTCTCGTGCGCTGCTTCCACCCCTCCTATCTATTTCAGATAATTTGCTTATGAATTCAATGAGCAAGAGACCCCATAGGCCATAGCATCCACCCGTGCTCCTATGCAGATGAGTTGAGGCTCCACTCCTCCTCCTCTCTCTCTCCCTCCCCTCACGGTCTCGTACCCGGTGTGTATAGACAGCACGGCTGCTTACTCTCCAATGCTCACCATAATCTCGGATCCGATTAAAGGAGTTACTGTGAATGCAAAAATCCTCTAAACTTGCTCGAGAATATCGGTTCGCATATCGCAGGACACCGTATTCCCCAGCGTGAGTGGAAGGTTTTGCTACCCCCCCCCCCCCTCTTTCTTTTGCACTTCAGAGGAGCATTGTCTCCTCTTTTTGGATGCCTAATAGGCACATTCTAACGAATAAGGGAGCTATTGATTTTTGAGGCCGTTTGAAAGTACTCTTCTAACTTCTCATTCTCGCTTAATCCGATCGAAGAAGCCAGATAACTCACGTTCTGAATTCTCAAACACTACACTAGATGCTAGATGACCAGATTTGCGACATCTCGTACATTACCCCCCCCCCCCCTCTAGATATGTAGTCGCTTCTCACAAACTGTTGGTCAAAGATGTGATAAACAATGAATTGACTTCGCCGAAGCTACACATAGCCGACAGCTGCGATTAGCTTGTCCGTGCATGTATTGAGCAATCGACGACTCGACAATATGTACACTTTATTCCAAGGTAATTAGGAGGATATGTAGCATCCGAGTAAGCGAAAGCGTCATAGCAAGCCAAAATGCAGGTAGTTACAACAAGTAAGTGAGAAAATATCAAGATTTGGGCAAGAAATAGTACAGAAATAAGGTTGGGCAGAAATATACGATACGAGTAAACCGAGTAGGCGTCCGTCAGTAGGGTGATTGGAGCAAGATCAGATCAAGGGTGATATACTGAGCATAGAGAGGTAACAAGTAGGGGGAAGGGGGACAACTAAGTCATCGGATGATATGAGTGAAAGAGGGTATGGAACAACGAGAGCCAACTATTAGTCACACTAATAGATCTACTTGAAAAAGTAACTCTACCAACACACAAAACGATCACAGCTTTCAAAATTATTAGCGTACAAACATATTAGAAAGCTGAAAAATGCAAATCGTGGCAGAATCGTTACAATATAAGATCGAATCTAATTGGCAGGTAGGTCAAGCGGTCACAGGGAGGGAGTAGAGAGGGGGGGGGGGGTGGTTAGTACCAATCATCACTGTACCTCTCCGTCAGTGAGGGGTCCGTGTACGGGGAGTAGTAAGTGAGGGAGGTGGAGGGGTGGTGGTGAGAGGTGCCCGGACCATCCATCGAGTCACGCGGAGGCATCACGGGACCGTCGTTAGGAGTGATCGAGAGGTACGGACCCGAGTCCTGAGGCGTCAGTAGGCTCATCTGAACATGCCTTGTTATTACCTCACACACATCTTCCGTTTTTACTCTCTATTCGCAATAAACATTTATCCATGTTCCTCCAAATTTTTAAGTGAGTTCACTCCAATAATGATGTAAACTGGAGAAATGGCATCGCGAAAAATGCCTGTTATACACACAGTTATCGGATTTTAATTTCCAAGTAACATTCTCACTATGCCCTATCCTCTTTCTTAATGAAAGAGTGGAATCATGTGGTCATTCTGGAACAAAACTGCATTATAGTAGACCGCTACGGACTGTTTAGACGTAATACGAACTGACCTGTGGTCCTCCTCCGACGACAAACTTGAGCGGCGAGAGGTACTCGGACAGGCACGAGCTGTCCTCGATCATCTGCAATCGATCAATCAATAAAATACCGTATCCCAGTCACAGTACCTTGCTGGGCGTGATGAGATCATCGCAGGGTTGTCGCAGGGAAGAGTTCATCGTCGTCGGCAGCACGATGCCGTTGTTCTCTTGCTGACCTGCAAGGATGACGTCATTCAACTGATTGCCACACTTCAAAGCCAAGCAGATACACACAATTATTGAGACAGGCACAGACCAAGCAAGCGAATGTGTGCATGTGAGCAGCCAGGCAAGCAATACAAAGTAACAATTTATCGACATCAGTCAACAAACGGGATAAAAAAGTCTAGGCTCAACTATGTGGCAGGGTAGTGTAACTGAATGGTTCATTAAATTATAAGCAACAAACAACAACAACAACAACCTAGTAACAACCTAGTATTCGTATTCTTCAACCTCTCTTTATTTAAAGTATAAAATTATAGAAAGTGCTCTCAATTTACAAACAAATAGTGCAAACTAAGCACGCAAGCAATCAGTGGTCAGGGGGGAGGGGGAGGACGACAAGGGGGGGGGGGGGTAGGTCACGATGGTAGGTCACGCTGCTCACCCAGATCATCATCGTCTCCTCCAATGGTGCTGAATGTCCCTGCAGCCACATCCCTGACCTCGCCCCTCTCGCTGCCTCTCCCCGATGGGATGAGCATCGCGTGCAGTCCCTGCGGACATCGAATCGCCATCTCGAAGCGATGCGTCTCCACCGGGTCAGCCACCTGATAGAGATACGGTGGGATTACGGAAGGATACGGTGCCACCACACACTAAAATGCCAATAGGTGGACTGTGCCACTGCAAACTACCGCGAATCGCTTTCCCCTGAGGCGTCGCGGCCCATTATGCAGTGACTTTCGTGTTTAATTTGGCACAACTTCTGGACGTCTGGGCTGCGTGAGCACGTGTTGCAGTGCTGCTCGCACCTCTACTCTCAAGTCGTTAGCGAGAGCGACGCGAAAACTGTGTGCTTGGCACCGTACAGTCTTCCTCGGATTCGATTCTCCACAAGGTTTTCAAAAAGAGATATCATTTGAGTGGAGGAAACAAATCCGAACAAGTGGTGCACATTCAGTACTCCTCTGCACACCACACGCACCTCAACGCTGGCGTCGTTGGATCCGGCCTTGACTGCGATGGTCATCTTCTCCTCTTCCTCGTTGCCATCCTCCGTCTGCACCACTGCACGGTGCAGATCAGAGAAGTTGACGTACCTGCAAATGGATTACGATTAGTCTCTTGCTATAGATAATTTTGCAATTAGTTCATCTTGGTACACCCCATTAGGATAGCCGGAAAGAGTTATTTCGAGTTTAGATTGTACTTCACATCTCTCTTTGCATACAATATTGCCTAAAGGGATCGTCAGATTAATTGAGTTTCCATTGCATAATCCTCCGCATGCAGTCATTCCATTGTGCTCGATCCATCTCTTCATTCCATTGCTCTCTCTCATCCTCATCTCATCATTTACATGTCTCCTCCTCCGCCTATATATTCCCTCCTCCTTCTCTCTTCGATTTGGTGGATGCCATTTTGAAAAATAATAATGCCGATCATTAGGCAGTCTCGAAAAACTGTCGTGACGGAAAACAACCACATTCACGTAAGTTTGCTCTAACATGCTGCATACGCTAACGTACACAATATGAAACGTACTTCTTTTTCGTCATCCGCTCATCACTTCAAACGAAATCAAACGCCTACCTTCTCTTTCTGATAGTCTCTGCGAATTCTACATACTCTTTCACTGCGCTCTGAATAGCATTCATCATTCTGCACTGTACTGGTCGGAAGCTAAGCCGATAGGTGAAAAAGATTGTGGAATCACCCCTTCTGAACACACTTATATCACCATCCAAGGTAATTGGAGACGTTGGTCTTGGTCCACTAAGGTTTGCGTAACCGTACACTCTCAAGAGTAACCGTCCCACTCTCCTCGTTTACATACTTTCTCACTGGTTAGCAAGCAAGAACACGGCGACAGACGATTGCTAGCTCTCGACTCACGCGTAAGAAATTCTATGTTCTGGCCAGAGGCTGATCCTAGTAGGCTCAAAAGAAGTGCTGCGCGAATTTAGACTCACCCCTTACGGACCCAATCATATCATCATCCATGGAAATTGAGAAAATTGTTTAGCTTCGCTGATGTATTTTCACAACTGTAATCTCTCAACTCACGCGTAAGGTTTGTCGGTGGGATCCTCCTTGACGAGACTGAAGGCATTGGTGAGATCTCGCACGAGATTGTCCAGTTGATGCTCTTCCTCCGCCAGCACTGCCAACTCCTTCTCCAGCGCCTCCTTCTCCTTCGACTCCTCGCCACTCGCACTCTCTCCCGAGCCGGGACTGCAAAATGGGACGGCTATGATCTGCGGGATACTGTATTCTCAACACAGTGAATCGATAACTGACCACCACCGTATCGAGTTCTTGCCCGTCTTCACGATGAGATCGATGCCCTCGAGCACGTTGGTGATATCATACAGACGGCGCTTCTGCACGCCCAGTGTCGTCGCCGCCTCGTTCAGATTCAGATCCTGCAATCGATCGGTCGATTAAGTAGATCATAACAAGATATGGTGTTTCATCGATTGTGAAATGTTCCACTGCAAACTACCGCGAATCGCCGTCCCCTGAGGCGTCGCGGCCCATTATGCAGTGACTTTTGTTTAATTTGGCACAACTTCTGGACGTCTGGGCAGCGTGAGCACGTGTTGCAGTGCTGCTTGCACCTCTACTCTCAAGTCGTTAGCGAGAGCGACGCGAAAACTGTGTGCTATTCTGGTCATTTCCCGGTTTGAGTTGCATTTTTGTAGTGAAAATTTGGTGAGAAAGCGAGGGAATACTCTCAATTTAATTTCAAAGATCAAAGATCATACTTCGCTGCGATTCCTCAGCTCCATAAACTTCCTCGTCAGCACGAGTAGCGAGTTCTCGAGGCGACCACCCGGCGTAGTTGGGCTTCCTGAACAAGACGCAGCTCTCGAATTAATACGGGAGAATGCGTGCATCTCCTTTCTGATGCTAATGTGCATGTCTTCTCAGTTATTCCGTATCTCCCCCCCCCTCCCTCACCCCGGGTGCTCTTTCCGAATTGTCCACTCTCCGGTTGTAAACTGAACAACTATAAAAATCTGTCCTTCTAATCCCCTCCAATTCAACACGCGACGCACAATGTGCTAAACCCCACTCTCCTTATTCTCCACATTCCCTCTCCGGTTATACAGTGCCCGAGCATGCAGGCATCAAGAGACCCAAGCTATTTTTCCCTTGCCCCCTCCTCTCCGCCGCCCCCTGGCCATTCTTCCCCTTCTCACTCCCAGTGCTCGCAAGTGACAAGAGCGATGGGGGGACTCGAGTGAGCAAGGTGCGAATGGTTAGTGCAACGAATGACCTACCGTCTCCCTTCATCATCCTCGAGTTCCTGGCCATTCTCTGGTTCTGGCCCTTGATCCTCTTCGCTGCTGCTCGTTCTGCGGCTGCAGCAGCTGCCTCGACTTGCGCCATGTCCTCGTTCTCTTCGTACTCGAACAGTTCTTCTTCCTTCGGCCACTTGCTCTTCCTCCTTCTCTTCACAGCTCCTCCCTCAGCAGCGTATCCTTGCATCCCGAACAGATCCATCCACTGGTCGCCTGCAGCCATCGGGTCCGGTCCCAGCTCCTCATCGAGATCGTAGTACGCCTCGGGACCGGGTACGAGCAGGTGGCCGTTGCGCGACGGGCGAGCGCCCCGACGAAGACGCAGCGACGCAACTTGATCCGACTCCATCAGCGATATCGTAGAGGGATCCATCTCTGGCAATGACAAACTTCTGCACTAGCAACACACATCAACAACAAGAGAAAAGCGTGAGCAATTTAGTGTAAGAAGCGTGGTTAGGGAAAGCGAAAAAAGGGTTAGCGTGGCGATCCATTGATTGGTCCCAGCACGCCTAGACACGTAAATGACTGGAGGAAGACGGGGGCGAGAGGAGGGATGCACGCGCAGTCTAGATGGGAATCGGGTAGGGGAGGGAGACTGATGGAGAGAGGAGGGCACCCAGGGGGCACACTGATCTACCAGGGGGAGGAGAGAGGGCACGAGAATGGGAAGAGACCCCCGATTGCTCGCTCGGAGCACTACTTACCTCTCTCGCCCTGTCCAGCAGCTGTCTTGGCTCGGGACACTGAAATGGCCACGTTATCTGATCCGTTTGCGGACACTGGCCTAGACTGGTGCGCAATGGGTTACCTGGCGTGGCCACTTTGGCCTTCTTAGCTCGTGAAGGCTCCGTCTGCGGCTGTTCGAGCACTAGCCTCCGACGAGCCTGCATTTCATCTTTGGTTAACCATCAGCTGTAGAGCAGTAGTGAGTACCTTGTCTTGCTGTTGCTGCTGCTGCTGCTGCCTCTGTACAGACGCGGGAGAGCTTAGCTCCCACTGGGCAGCTTGCACCGGAGTGGCTTGAAGATTACTGCAAGCGCAAGAATGTCGTACTTCCGAAAACATCATAAGCTAACATTAGATTCAAGGTAGATCAAAATGAAGGCAGGAAAATGAAAACTGACGGATTGGGCCGATACAGCAGGTCGGGCGAAGTCCCAGCCGACATTGGCTCAAGCTTGGGCTCGTACGCGCTGGACAGCGCGTTCTCGTCCGGCGACGTGGACTTGGGCGCACTCGACGATAGAAGAATCGACGGTCCCCGTGGCGGCGGACGAGCAGCCACTGGACGAGACATCCAGCCCTGAGAAACGCAATTAATTGACAATAATTGAACGATTAAAACACATCAAAGTAGCCTAGAAACTGTCAGCAACTTGCTTCTAGTGCGGTAATTTTTATTAAAATGGAACCTAGCTGGCAAATGTCCAGGGAATTTTCCCGCCACTTTTGACAAATCGCGAAAGGAAGGGGAGGTAGGAGGGGCGAATCGGGGAAAGATCATGCAAAAGTGAGAGAGAACAGAATACAGTATAGCATGCTATACTGTATTGCATTGCCGAGAGGAATTTGCATGTTTTCTTCAATTTTGTAAGATAAAAATTAAATAGATATAATATTTGGTAACGAATTTTTAAAAGAAGAGAAAAACAGAAAATAAAATAATACAGAATTTTCACAAATTTGCGCATTGCGCATTTCAGTTTACGATAGCTTGCTCAATTTTCTTCTTTTTTACAATTTTTTAATAATGATGTTTTTATCGATTTCACTCGTTCAATTCACTTGTTATGCGCGACTATAGCTTCCCCAAAACTAGTACTACGTGCTCGTATCGAAAGAACACTAAGTTTAGCCTCATACGGTTCCATAGCCCTTTAAAACATAGCAACCTATCCCAACTTTCGTTTCTCCATTATTAATCGTATATTTTCGTCGCATTTATCACAAAGACGTATAACTTGGCACTAGGAACCAGCAGGTTCGTTGGGGGAAACGCTTTACTAGCTTGCGAAGGGCAGTCACACAGATGGCGCTTCAGTTCAAGTTCCTACTCATTCAGCCGTCGCTTATCCTAATTAACAACTATGAAATGAGCATAAAGTGAGGCAAGGGTAGTCTTTTTATCTCCTGTAGCTTATTAGAAGGCCTAGGATCATTCACTCGCTACTACAATGCATTAATGGCCGCTCTAACCTGTCGCTGCGTAGTACTGCTTCACGCTCGCCGACGACGTCATCATTCTTGACGAAGGGACGAGAATCATTGAGATTCTAGGACGAAAAAAATGAGATATGAATGGTTTCTCTGCTTCGATTTCGCCCCTCCCCAGCCGAGTTTGGCGCTCGAAGTCATACGCGCCCATTTTTTGGCGCGGACTCTCTCGCTCCCTCGCGTTTCCCCTCTGCTTTCGAGTCGCTCTTTGCACTGATACCAGAGGACATGCCAGCGGGCATTTTCGATTAATCATTGATCCGAGCACTAATCAAAAATCGATGAATACCGTACGATTGCAGGGTACCCCAGGCCTGAAATGGTGGTGCTGCGTGCTGCATCCGCCATGCGCCAAGCGGCCAGACGCTGCTCTGCAATCATCACTCCCGGCATCCGACCGGTCGAGAAGATCAGAAACATCGGTAAGATATCCGACACGACTGTCGAACGCTGTACCAAAATATGATTATTATGAGGGAAGTAAAGTAGATTGGAATAACCTTTCCTGAATTTTTGTCATATTTAGCTCCTCAATCATTGGGATACAGCGTTCTATAGTAGTGTCAGATGAACAAACGGGGCAGGAATAACTGATGAATTTAAATATCTGGGAGGTTACTGGCCTAACATTCGGGAGTATTAAACGTATACAATTCTCGAGCCAAAAATTCACTCTTAAAGTTACCGGACGAGGACGAAACCCTGATCTGACCCTGATCTGGTCGCGTGTACGAGAGAGTATGCAAAAGTGAGAGAGCGCTTATCATTTCCGGCTTTCCCTTGAGGCTATTATTGATTTTTAGCATTTTTGTTTATTCATGCTCAACTAAGTCAGCCGTCGGCTATTCGATGGAGGACAAAAAATAGGGGGTCAATTTTGTCCTCGTCCGGTAACTTTAATCCGGGTGTCAAGATCAGATCGGGGTGGGTCTTGGTGCCAGCAGTGGTGCCCAATTTAGAAGACGACTTCGACTATGACGTCATCATCTTTGACGATATAGTGACGTTATCGTGATTTCTCGTGCTCAGGTATCTCTGCGCACATCGACTCGGGCAAGACGACTGTCACCGAGCGAATCCTCTTCTACGCCGGAAGAATCGCGTCGATGCACGAGGTTGGTTGTAGAGGAAAGTGTAAAAGTGGGCGGAGCTTCGAGCCCCGTGAGTGCAGAAGTGCCATGATTTCTGCTAGTTCCGTGGGTTTGATCCCAATGAAAACCATTTGTGTCTCACCGATGGTCAGTGCTTGCTAAACACGCAACCAGTACAAGCTGTATATTTTCAACAAAGGGTGTTTTGATTTTCCTTTTTCGATGGCTTTTTAGGTGCGCGGCAAGGACGATGTGGGAGCCACTATGGATTTCATGGAGCTCGAGAAGCAGCGGTAAGCTCATATGATTCCGGTTTCTGCTAGGACTTGATCCGTGGGATCAATGAAATATTTTCCCCCGTTTCATTTCTCGCATTCTTCAATCTATCTCGCGGTCTGGTCCGAAGACAGTTTCCTCCCGGTATCCCACTACTTTCTGATAACCCCCCTTCCAGAGGCATCACCATCCAGTCAGCAGCCACGTACGTCGACTGGCACGGAACGAACATCAACATCATCGATACTCCTGGTAAGTGCAAAGACAAAACTTCCAACTACTTACACCAATACTGTATTTGTGATGCAATATCTTGCCCAATGGATCCCTTTTCCCTAAAATATCCATATCGTCATAGGCCACGTCGACTTCACGGTGGAAGTGGAGCGTGCACTGCGTGTGCTCGACGGCGCCGTTCTCGTGTTGTGCGCAGTCGGAGGAGTACAGTCGCAGACGTTCACCGTCAATCGACAACTGGCGAGGTGGGAGGAGTTGATGCTGTAGGTGCTTCTTAAGATGAAGGTGGACAACGATTTGGAAAGCACTCCATCATATGGCTCTCAAATTGAGTACCCAACAGTAGGCAAACATTTTACAAGCTTGGCAAAAGGTACTGCAGAGGCCGGGACTCGAACCCACCATACCATGGTATGAAAATTACAGTGCCTTTGACCACAATGCCATGAAAACTGTCGTTAAAATCACCATGCCTATCAAGAGGCTGAACCAGTGTGATTGCAGATACAACGTGCCCTTCATCACGTTCATCAACAAGATGGATCGAACGGGCGCGACTCCCCTCAGGGCGATCGAGGGACTGAGGAACAAACTGAACCACAATGCAGCCCTCATCCACATGCCCATCGGGAAAGTGCGTGCGAATGACACCAATGATTGAGACATACGATTTGTAAAAAAAATGAACCCCCCCCCCCCCTTCCCTCTCTCCCTCTATATACATATCGAACGTCCTTTTAGGCAACGTCGACTTTCTTAATCTGTTTAATGCTAACAGGTCTTAGTATTAGTGACTTTTGATAACAGGGAGACGTTTTACTATATCTTAAATTGCTTGATTTAAATACCATTTCAGGACTCGGAATTCAGGGGCATCGTGGACCTCGTCGAGGAGCAGGCTGTCTACTACGAGGGAGAAGATGTACGCATCTTATTTAATTAATATTTTTATTTCAAATCAATGGTATTTATCCCTTGCAGGGTCTCATCGTGCGTCGTGATGAGATACCGAAGGAGTTGCGGGCGAAGGCCCACGATCTCAGGCAGGAGATGATTGGTGAGGAGAAACACAACTCTGCCGGGTCTCTTTCTTCTATCTTCCATACTATTCTTTTCTCTAATGCTAATTTTCCTACCCGTAAACGATGCATTGTGGCACTGGTATAGAAGCCCGGACCAATCGCAAAGGCAATAAGAAGGGGGTCGCATGTCCGTTTCATTTCGGAAAGAGGGGGTGGATAAATATAGTGAATAATAAGTTACGCAGCTCTGTCCTTTCAGAGCACATCGCCAACGGCGACGAGATGATCGGGGAGCAGTTCATCAACGACATCAAACCATCGACGACTGAGTTGCACGACGCCATCAGAAGAGCCGTCGTGAAGAGGTCCACCATCACACTTCCTCCTGTTTCTAACCAACCTGTGACTATAATGAGAAAAATAAGCCATTTCCATCTATTCATTTAATGCATTCTGCTCTCATTCTCACGGTGTATCAGATGATTTTTGCAATCCATTTAAACAGTAATGATTGGTATAACGAATATATTTAAAATTATTTATTTATAGAGCCTTCGTGCCGGTGCTGTGCGGCACGGCGCTGAAGAACAAGGGAGTGCAGACGATGATTGACTCGGTAAATTGCTGATTAATTAATTATTTAAAATATAATATCGATCGACTATCTAGGTGGTGCGGTACCTGCCCAATCCCTCCGAGGTCGTCAACAAGGCCAACGTCAAGGATCCCAAGTGAGTTGAGGGTTGGAGGGTCGGCACTTCTTGGATTATTGCCACTATCATTCCCATACCTCCCTTGGTCTCAGCTATTATGCGACTGAAAATCAGGGATGTTCTTATACCTAGAAAAAGAGAGGATTAAAGGAACGATGGAAGGAGGAGGAAGTGGGCCCCTTAGGGGGGGGGGGGGGGGGGGTGTATAGCCAGTAATCCAAGACGTGCCGAGGGATCCAGATTGATCAGATAGAGTTCGAATGGTACATTGTGAGGATAAAGGGAACTACAGTCCGGAATTGTTTACAGGACGTCCGAGGAGAAGACGTTCGTGCTCGATCCCGCCAGGAATAAGGAGAAGCCCTTCGTGGGTTTGGCCTTCAAGCTGGAGGTACAATACCCATCGTTCAACTTGAGAGACGAACCAATGAGCAAATTTATACCTTGTAGGCGGGCAAGTACGGCCAGCTGACCTACTTCAGAGTGTACCAGGGCGCGCTCAGCAAGGTGATCAATGCTGATATTGGACAAGGAATAACTCGAAATCATTACTACTGTCGTTCCATTCATTGTTTTGATCAGTCACTCTTTCCTTTGCGGTTTGTTTCACCCACATTTAAATTTCTAATCACATTGGTTAAATCTGTCTATTTATTTTTTTAATTGTAAAAAAAGGAAGTAATTGATGCTCAGGGCGACACGATCTACGCGTCTCGCGACGGTCGGAGGGTGCGAGTGCAGCGACTGGTGAGGATGCACGCAGCAGATATGGAGGACATCGAGACTGCCTATGCTGGTGAGGAAGGGGGGGGGGGGAGGGGGAGGAGGTAGGAATGGAGGCGGAGGAGGGAGGGGGAGGGGCGAGGGGGTGGCAGAAAGAATGCCTATGCTGGTGAGGATGGCGGGGGGGGGGGGGGGGGGGGGTGATAGGGCAAAGGTGGATGGACGATAGTCAGGGAGGTATTCTCGCCCCCCCCCCCCCCCTAGTCCCCGCTTACTCCCCGTCTCGAATCCATCTAGACTATTTTTGGATGTAAACCAGCATCCGCCTTCTATGGGTAGGCGCCGCGCCTATAAATACTCTCCTTCTCCCCTTCTTCTCGATTGTTTGCAATCTGTTGGTATTCAAAAATAAAATATATTCCCCGATGATTAAACAGTGTATATAAAATGCCCGTGATATAAATCAACAATAGTCAAATGCATTTGCCTCACATGATGCTTACCCTAACGTACACAATGCGTACATTTTACACCTTCTCGTTTGGGAGAGTGGTGGGCTACGCTATTGAAGAGTTTTTTTGGTCCAATAAAGCAAGCACATGTGTAAAAACAACTGGTGCAAATGGGGATGGAGCATAGATGGGCACCATCGAAGCCAGCTGTACAACACCCCCGGTTTTTGGAAAATTTTGTCACAAAAACGATCATTTACGATCACCCCCCCCCCCCCCCCTTTTGACCCTAAACACCCCCGGTTTTCGATTTCCAGCTTCAACCTCCGCCCACCTATGGGATGGAGCAACGAGGCGGCAGAAAACTGTTTAACAGCTGAAGTGATGCTGAACTCGAAAGCACCGGGCTAGCAGAAGCTCAATTGACGACTCCTTGCAGGCGATATCTGCGCTACGTTCGGTCTGGATTGCCACTCGGGAGAGACATTCAGCAGTGACCAGGCACTCTCCCCCCATTGCGTGAGTTGATTGCGTTCCTTGGCAATTTGCCAGCAATTTCTGACTTTAATAAAATAATAATAATGTTATGCAGGAGTCGATGCACATCCCCGAGCCGGTTATCTCGATGTCGATCAAGCCACTGAACAAGAAGGACGGCGACAACTTCATCAAGGCACTCACTCGATTCACCAAGGAGGATCCCACCTTCAGGTTAGAGCACTGCTTCCAATCAGGGAGCACCGCATTTCGAGTGCACACAAATCCAAGACTCCGCCCACACCATACCAGCAGCAAGTTGCGAGAGGGAGCGCGTTGGGAAAACTGGGACGAAAAAAGCTTTTACAGTAACCCCGGAAAAAATTGTTGCTAGCCTTTTCCATCTATCTTTGCATACAATATTGCCCAGATTCATCGCCAAGTTAATTGAATGATCTTTTACATAATCCTCTGCACGTACCCATTCCCTTGTTCTCGACCGATCTCTCTATCACAATGCTCTCTCATTCTAATCTCATCATTTGCATCGTCTCCCTCCTCCGCCTATAAATACCCTCCTCTTCTCTCCTTTCCTCGATTATTGCTAAGTAATCGTGTGTCCAAGGAAAAAATAAATTTGATTAGACAGTTCCTAGAAACTGTCCATGTGTGCTGCTAGCACGGGACTATTTTTGGCATGCTTCGTTTCTTCAACTTGTAAAATGCATGATCTAATGGTCACATATTGTAGTGTTCTGTGAAACAACAAATTGACTGGATTAATTGTATACCATGGTTTGTTTTTCAGACGCGAGTACAACAACGAGGCGAAGGAGACGATCGTGAGGGGAATGGGAGAACTCCATCTGGTCAGTCCAGTTATTCATTCATCTGAATTGATCTTAATCTTGTTCAAACATTAAATTCGCAGGAAATCTACGCACAACGGATGAAGAACGAGTTCGCGTGTCCCGTCGAGTTGGGCAAGCCGTCGGTCGCCTACAGAGAGTGCATCGGCGGGCCATACAGGTTGGTTCGGTTTAAATATCGCCATATATCTGTTCAAATAGTGTAACTTTCCCAGTTTTGGGGAAGCTCCGCCCCTCAGGCTCTGCCCCCCTCCTCCGTGTCTTTAGGTTTAGGGCGATGAAGGGGTTTCTCTAAACTGGGAAAGTACCTAAATGTTTTTGAAATAAAAAATCTCGTAACTTTTGAAATTCACTCCGGGCATTTTCAGTTTCCACCACCGTCACAAGAAGCAGACGGGAGGTCAGGGACAGTTCGGAGAGATTGAGGGTATTATCGAGCCGCTTCCCGCCGATAAGAACACCCTGGTACGTTAGGGGGAGAGAGATGCGGTAGGTTTGGACGAAACTATTGCGTGAATTTGCAGGTCCAGTTTTCCGACGAGACGTTCGGCAACAACATTCCCAAGAATCTCTTCCCCGCACTGAAGAAGGTGGGTTGGAGAGGAGAAACAAGGGAGAAGGAGGGGAGGGGTCGAGTGATACTCGAACAGAGTATCTAGACCCATGATATCAGTGATACAGGCCCTTGATTGGTCGCATATCCAGCGATAAGCTGGGTGGGTGGGAGAGGAGAGATTTGGGTAGAGACAGGCAAAGATGCCGAGAGAAAGATACATACCCACGGTTTACCGCATATCTAGCCAGACACTTCTGTGCTACTTCAGTCCCATAATTTTCATCAACATCCCCTCAATCGTGTTGGCAGTTTCTAACATTAAGCTTTATTCAAGAATGAAATGTTTTAATGTGCTTCTCCTTGTAATCTTTCGCTTGCAGGGTCTCGACCAGATCGTTCTCGAGGGTCCGCTCATCAAGTCGCGCATCGCCGGAATCAACGTGCGAATTCAGGTGAGAAGTGTTCTATTTTGTCCCCCTTTTAACGGCATTTGAAGTTACCCAGGGCCGTGAAATAATTTGAATTTCCGCGCGTTCCTGATCACTTCAAAAGGCCTGAGTGTATGCAAAAACAAGAGAGAGGGCGTGATCAGGCACGCGCGCAATTTAAAAATAATTTTCAAGGGTGTTGTCTAACCTTACTGCTCTCCTGTAACTATTTTATATCTTTACGGAGGGAAATAAATGCCGCTAAAAAAGGAGTAATATACCATAAAAGTTAAAGATGGGACAAAGACAAATGTGCATTTCTAATTAATATTCACTCAGGACGGAGCAACGCACGCTGTGGATTCGACTGAGATCGCCATGATCAACACGATGATGAACATGATGAGAGAGGGTGAGCATGGATGATGACGTCATCGAGGACAGCTAAAGGGGAAGGGGAACTTGACGATTGCTGGCCAATCTTACCTTGGGTAGAGTAGATGTTACGGGGCTAAGAGAAGCGATCAAACGACTGTGTGAGAATGGAGATTCTTTCAAATCTTAATTGATTCCTCGATATCAATGGATCGATTTCAGCCTTCGAGAAAACGCAGTGGATTCTGCTCGAACCGATCATGAAAGTCGACGTGACGACGCCCTCAGAGTTCCAGGTGATTTACGAACCCCTCCTAACCAAGGTTGATTGGGACAGTGACACTTGTGTTTCACGCATCACTTGCATACAGAGTGAACCACCAATGGTGGTGTCCATCGTTTAAACAACTAATCAAATCTGGAACTAATGCCTGTCCACTAATTAGTAATTAGTGCTCTGCTAATGAATGATTGTAATTGACTCGATGGCAGGGCAACGTGGTCACTTCGTTGACTCAAACGCAATGCGATGATCACCTCGACTGACTCGACGGAGGGATACACGACCATTCCTGTGCGAGGTGAGCAGGGGACATTCTTGTGAAACACGAATTCAACTAGTCATTTAAAGTTGATTCGTAAAAACCGACAAATCAGACTAGGGAAAGGACTAGTAACTGACTACTAGTATGTCAACTGCTAGTAAGCCTCAATCCCCTTTGGTTTCGAAATCCCGAGGGGGAACGGGTACTTCCCATTGATGACGTCATCTCATCCTCTCCTCTGCAGTGCCCTCTCTCTGACATGTTCGGCTACACCTCGCAGCTGCGATCGCTCTCCGAGGGCAAGGCCGAGTTCTCGATGGAGTACTCCCGGTACGAAGAACTACCATAATCCTACCGTACACCCATTGAC